>JACXGM010010422.1:0-26349 GCA_016801145.1 Umbra pygmaea | reverse complement strand
TGCCATGTCAGCTGCTGGTGTTGGTCCACTGTGTTTTATCAAGGGCAGGGTCAATGCAGCTAGCTATCAGGAGATTTTGGAGCATTTCATGCTTCCATCTGCTGAAAAGCTTCATGGAGATGAAGATTTCATTTTTCAGCACGACCTGGCACCTGCTCACAGTGCCAAAACCACTGGTAAATGGTTTACTGACCATGCTAA
The DNA here is from genome assembly GCA_016801145.1 of Umbra pygmaea. Lineage (NCBI taxonomy): Eukaryota > Metazoa > Chordata > Actinopteri > Esociformes > Umbridae > Umbra > Umbra pygmaea. Next base: position 26,148 of record JACXGM010010422.1, on the reverse strand, counting down.
TACTGTGCTCAATTGGCCTGCCAACTCTCCTGACCTGAACCCCATAGAGAATCGGTGGGATATTGTGAAGAGGAAGTTGAGAGACGCAAGACCCAACACTCTGGATGAGCTTAAGGCCGCTATCGAAGCATCCTGGGCCTCCATCACACCTCAGCAGTGCCACAGGCTGATTGCCTCCATGCCACGCCGCATTGAAGCAGTCATTTCTGCAAAAGGATTCCCGACAAAGTATTGAGTGCATAACTGAACATAATTATTTGAAGGTTGACTTTTTCTGTTTTTTTTTTGTATTACAAACACTTCTTTTATTGGTCAGATGAAGTATATGTTAATTCTTTGAGATAGGAATTTGGGGTTTTCATGAGCTGTATGCCAAAATCATCAGTATTCAAACAATAAATGACCTGAAATATTTCAGTTGGTGTGCAATGAATCTAAAATATATGAAAGTTTAATTGTTATCATTACATTATGGAAAATAATGAACTTCATCACAATATGCTAATTTCTTGAGAAGGACCTGTATAGAAATACAATCCCAGGAAAATGTATTAAAACCACATGCCAAGACAATTACAGAATCAATTGCACTTTTATCCAACATTACCACATGTTAGCAAGCAGACAGCAATACTTTCTAAAAGGCATTCTGGTTTGGAATGGATCCAAATGAAAATCCCTGAGATAGAGACGAGTGCACTGGACTCAATTTCGGCTCAGGGTATTAGGACTAATGAGAGCCTAGTCTTCGAATGTCATTAGACTTGCATTTGTTTCGTAACAGATGTGTCTTTCCATACATCTAATTGCAGACTGAGTAGCCAACTGCAGCAGTGCCTTCTGCATGTTATTGACAATCAGGTTGAACCGTCAAGACTGGCTGTGTAAACAACATGCCCTACTGCAAGGTAATACGTGAGATGTTGCGTGTCAAATCTTTAGGCTATAAATGTGACCCAACACATACAGTACATGAGCTTATCGTCACATAATTCTGACTTTGGTAAGTCTATATTTCTTAGAAGATGAACGTGAATGTATTGGCACATTCTCATGGGCTAACCTCTACTCAATATCTTCAGTCCAGCTGTCAAAGTGGAGGATGGGGACTGTGCAATGGGGGGATTGGATCCACCCTTTGGCCAGGACAGACATGTAACCATAGAAATGGAAAGTATAGAAAGGCCATTCTAAATCAAATCAATGTAGCAGAAGGGTCAGAGCGGCAGCCATTTTGATGTGTACCATTCCATTGCAAAGATCTAGCAGCCTACTTCCGCATTAAACTGATTTGTGTGTTGTCACCGTGACAACTAACAACAATCGCCATTTTGTTGTGTACTAATCGAATGACCATGCCAAGCAGTTCAATGTCCTTTCTATCCATTTTATTTCTATGCATGTAACTCTCTCATTTCATTCAATTGGAGTTCATCACACCTGTCATCATTTGTCATTAATCCTTGTTCACCAGCTGATCCTTGTTTCCATTTAGTGTTTGTATATCTGTTCCCCCTGCTCCGTTGTTCTTTGTGTGTCATTGAACCCTGTGAACGTGATGATAAGATTTAGATCTACTTATACTCAGTATTTACCATTCTGTGCCTGTACCACTTTATGTACTGTATCCAATTGATGCCATGTGAGTAATCGTCCTGAGTAAGTTTAAATCTACGTATACCCAGTAATTACTAGTCCATGCCTGTACCACGTAATGTACAGAAGGTAATTGCTGCCATGTGAAGCTTTAAATTTATGAATACTCACCTCTTCTGTGCTGCACTACGTTAAGTGTACTGTGAGTAACAGCCGCCTGGTGAGGCGTAGAGGTGTATTGTTTTTTGTCAAGGACTACAATAAAAGTAATGTGGAGATCCTGCATTCAGCCTCCTTCAAACACCCACACCATTACATCAGCCGATGGAAGGTTTCTATTGCATGTTATTTCCTCCACTTTGACATAGAGTCTATAATCTATAATCTATTATTTCTTGATTTTTGGCCTAGAGTCTAGGGTTAGGGTTCTATTTTTTCCTCCACTTTGGTTTAGAGTCTAGAGTCCATATTACATTTTTTCCTCTAATTTGGCCTAGAGTCTAGAATCTATAGTCTATTATTTCTTCCACTTTAGCCTACATTCTAGAGTTTATAGTCTATTATTTCCAGTGTTGGGTAAAGCTACTTTTACGATTATTTTTCAGTTACTTGTTGAGTTCACAAGTTTTGGGAAGTCCCTAATTAGGACAAAATTATCAGGTACATGGAGTTCATATCTTATCAGTGACCTATAAACAAATAGAAAGAGTAAAGAAAATATTGTGGTCATCAGTAAGATATGAACTCCATTTACCTGATCATTTTGTCTTAATTAGGGACTTCCCAAAACTTACTCAACAAGTAACTGAAAAGTCATTGTAAAAGTAACTTTACCCAATACTGATTATTTCTTCCACATTGGTTGCATCACGTACATGGTCAGTTACATTTAAAAACATTGTTTTCAAGAGGCTGTTTTATACCCAAAATTAATCAAATATTTAGGTACATAAATATTATCATTTGGGAATTTGAGAAATTATCCTTTTGAATATTTTCCTAAAGCAATTATTCCCTGTATTATTAAAGAGATACTATGACTACACCATCTAGAATTCTAGAGAGTAAAAATCAAGATATTTTGCATTAAATCTGTACATAAAAAAATATGGCAATGTATGAATACCAAAGCTATGTATGAATAACCGTCGGTGTATGAATGTGGGAATGAATGGGTGAATGTGAGGCACTGTAAAGCGCTTTGGTGGCCATTGTTGGTCAGAAAAAAGCGCTATATAAATGCATTCCATTTACCATTTTTACCATTTAAAGCTCTTACTATGAAATCAAAGCTAGCCTACAATATCTTCTACGGTACCCAACAAACAATCTCCCGTGGGCAGAGTACATATTATATATTATAGGTTTTGAATTTCTTTATCATGCTGTAGAGCAAAAGGGACATTAATGATTCTTCTTTCTGGCGGATGCTCACTTGGATGTTTGTGGAAAAGTGAACAGAGCCTTTCTTTTGAATTCCATTGGATAATATGGACCAATGTTCCTATAAACACCAGCCTTGGAGGCTGTGCCAGGGGCAATAATGTCCCATTTTCTGCTGTAGAAGGCAGGATGCATAGCAATGTGAATAGTGTAGGACACAAAAGTACAGTGACGCAACTCACCAAATGCCCCGAGATTTACTTCTGTGTTTCAGAGATTACCCAATAGATAAACAATCCCCAACTTTCAGCTTGGAAACTGTTTTATTTTTTTCTTGCTCGCAATCTCTTTTCCATACTGCGACCTCTGGGACTAAAGTGATGTCATAGGGGCAGTTGGCACCATGACCCCAGTTTTACTGCCAGTTGGTCCCATGTGACTCCCACACGCTCACACACAGACAAAGAAGTGGTTCCCGTGTGACCGTTTGTCATTGCCCTTATCTGTCACCTTTGTGACCAGTAGGGGATCCGCCAGCCACAACACTCTGTAACTCGGTCACCAAAGCCGATTTTATCATTAGGTAATTCCCATTTTATACCAATCGGCCAGGTTGATCTTCAAAATGAAAATTGGTCTACAAGCAATTAACCTGGCTAAATGTAAAAGTAAATAATTGTTTGTCCATCTTTGAAAAAGTGTGTTTTCTGATTAATGTACAGTGGGACAGTACAGTCAAAGTTAAAATCTTTACATTATGTTCATGTCGATGTATGATTAAAAGATGAAAATAAGGAAATAAAAAGTGACAATCATTTGTTATATGATTAACCAACTAAGTATAACAGCACTTTTAGGGATCCATGTACCGGTAGCATATTTATTACCTATTTGCCCACTATTAGTTTCCAACAGCAACCGACTCCTTGAAGAAAATACTTGAATTAATCGACTGGCCTGATAGTAGTTCTCGTTCCTGTCCTCTGAATAATACTTCCTGCTGAATGCACCTATCCTCAAAGGAGAGGGTCTATAATGAAGTATTATCCATTGCCATCACTCATGTCATGATCACTATGAAGTAACTCAAAACCAATATATTTTTTTGTCTTAGTCATAACTAAAATAATGAGAAAACCACAGACCTGCGGTACGAAAAAGAAAAAAACACTTCTGGAATATGATTCAAGTCTCAGCTCGTGAGATGAACACAGTAGCAGTATAGAAGCAACTTAACAGCCATTTTTATAATCTAAACCAGTAGTTCTCAAACCACTCCTCTGGGACCCCCAGACCTGACACCCTGAACCATCACATCAGATTCACTAATAAACAACATGTTGATTAGTAGATAAGTTGAATTAGGTGTGCTAGCTCAGGGGTAGTTCAAATACATGTACTGGCTGGGGGTCCCCGAGGAGAGGTTTGAGAACCACTGAATCTAAACTGGCTACACACCGACAGTTACGTTGCATTTCAACACACACTGCTAAATGTACTGTTTTTCCCTTGTACCCTCTGTAATTTACTTCGTAATGTACATGCTAAAACAATGCAGTTATAGCAGACACATATACTTTATGTTTCACCTGCAGATGAAGTCGTCTTCCTGTTGGAAACAGCTGCCATTGTTAAGACAGGGGGAAGGACTACATGGGCTTCCCTGTGTGCACTGTGGGCCCGAGGTACCGTCTTCACACTGCCCTGCTGACGCCACACACTCTGGAGAGATCTGCACACACAAACACACACACAAACAATCCAGACATGCGTACACCCACACATTGAAAACAAAAACAGACACCCATTTCGATTTTAAACAGAACAAATACACCCACATTAAACATAAATACGGTACACACAGACGCACACATAAAGCAGAAATGCAACCCCGTACAGACGCACACATACAGAGATAAATCAAGCAGCTTGATATTACAGACTGTGATTGAAGTGATTAAATACACGGATGGAAGAGACAGCTCTCTCTGCCTCCAGATCAGACAGGTCAGGACAGGACAGCTACAGAAACATGCACGGTGAAGACATCTGTATTGTTAGTTTAAAGTGGCAAGGTGAACTACGAGGGTTATTAAAGGCGCTGTTTGTAGAATTCGAGTAGTAACAATGGAACTTCTTTAACTTTCAAGTGACCAGCTTATATATGCTGTAAAAAAAGTATTTCTTGACATTTGTATAAAAGCATGTACTGTACCGCACAAAAGCTAGGCCTAAAATATGTAAATGTGATTATTTTTTGTTTATTATTTTACCTTTATTTAACCAGGTAAGTTGGCTAAGAACAATTTCTTATGTACAGCAGCAACCTGGGATCAATTAGGGTAAAGTGTCTTGCCGAAGGACACAACAACATTTTGTAGAAGCTGTGCTACCCTTGCTATTTGTTTAGGGCTCTGCGCCGTATCAACCTTTCGGGTAGTCAGCTTGTGATACCCGCATTCTAACCTCTCTGTCCTGGCACCTGAATTCCACTGTGTCTCTGCCCATCTTCAAAGAACCGAAGCCCTGCCTTTTTAAAGAGTACCTAAAAAAGTTCCACTACTTCTGTTGTCTGTTGCCTTTTCCAACTCTGTTTATTTTGTAAATTATTTGTATGGCCTTTCCAGAACCAACTTTAGCCCATCACTCTTTCAGTGATTAGGATGCGTTTAACTACAAAGTTGTGTGGGTGTTTCACCTAGCTTTCTTTGAAATGTATGTTCAGAAGTCTCTCTGGAAAATAATGTCTGCTAAATTACTACAATGTAAGTGTAAGTTCACATGTGCTAAGAACTAATTGGTTGGAGCTTTGTAAACGAAGGCCTGATCCCGCTACATGGATAGTGCTTAATGTCAGCTTACAGGATCGGCTAGCTCTGAAAGGCTAAATTGTTGCACCTAAATAGAATAAATATATGAATCAATCAAAGGATGCTATGAATAGGATAAAACATCTAGGCCTAGCATGTACTCCAATATCAAATCTCATTAGAACTAATCCTGAAGGTACTCATACGTTTCAATCAGATGGTCAGAGATGAGAAAACATAGGTGCCTAATCAGAGAAGATACTAAAATTAACTTCTTCACAGTGGCAGAATATTCAAGTTAAGTATATCCAAAATAATCAGTCATTGTAAAATATGTGGCAACTTCCGTAGTTAAGTACAAAATAAAGGTCACTGAAAGGCAATTAGTTCATCTTGATATATTTTACTCTCGTTTATCCCGACACGCATACTTGAGAAACTATTTGCACTTAAAACTCCTGTCCTGTCTGACAGTTACATTTAACAGAGAAAGGTCTGGGATTGATATTGGACAGCGGCACAAGACAACTTCCTAGTAAAATACGAAAGGCCCCCTTTCATAAGTGCATTTTCAATCTGCCACTTAAAACAGGCTCATTCTAGTCTAATTAAAATGGTGACTAGCATCACCACCACCTGTAGTTTCCTCTCCACTGGCTGAGCTATGCTAATCCCATGCTGAAGGCAGAAATAGTCATTGTTTTTCTAGCCCTCCAAATGACATCACTTGAAATGCTTCAAAAACTAGCATATTCATTTGCATGTGGCATTTCCTATAAATCAGGTCCTCAGAGGCAGAACAGGACTACCAGAAGAGGAACGAGTGAAGACAGACTAAGGGCACAAGTCCCAAACCTTCTTGTTCTCTGTATAGTGCTTTCCACCACGGCCCCGTAAGCCATATTGGATTGGGTGTAAAAGCAGTGCACTATACTGAGCGTGACATGCCATTGGGGATGTGTAATGGTGCAAACTAGTGAGTTCTCACATTTTCCTTTAAGGAGCATGCATGTTCCCGCTGACATCCGTGTGACAAGCAGTTGTTGGGAACGGGAGTTTCACAGTGCAGGCCGGTGGATCCCTTCTGACAAGCACAGATGTATCCATTGGCATTCTCGTCACTCTCCTCACACTCGCCGGCGTTCTTACATGGGTTGGGATCACAAGGCGTCCCGCAAGGTAGACCTACAGAGGAAGATAAAGATGAGAAGTTGGCAAGAACTCCCGTGGTGCTTTGAAATTCCCATTAATATCTGACTTGACGGCTCACATGCTGGAGGTCATGCAAACTGATATACGGGAATTTCAAGTCAGTCTAATTGGTGTTGCAGATAAACATTTTCTCAATGACATGTTCTATCTAATCCTATGATCACTTTAAAATGGTATCCCAACCAAGGTCCCATTCATTTTAACCCTAATTTAAAGGTAATGTTTTGTTTAATTTGCTATGGTTAGTTTTGTTTGATTGGTCATATGCTAAGGATACACAAGGCAAAATCCATGAGAAAGTTCTTAATTGCACAAAGTAAAAAATGTCAATGTTAAATTAACACGTTCAGTGTTTATAAAGGTCCAGTGGACCTATTTACACACTGAAGTGTTAATTTAACACTTATGGTGTTGATTTAACACTGAAGTATTTACTGTGCAGGTTCCTGCTAAACAATGCTAGAACATATATCTAAATGACAAACAAGCATGGTATCCAAATTAACAACAAATATTCAATAAAGGTGAAACATTTTAGAAATCCCAGGGATTTTCATGTTTTTGATAGATATTCACCAATGTGGTATCAAATCATTGTTGGATATTATTGAAACATAATTAATTATTCACATAGAATGGCAAAGCTAAACTTTCAGCAGCCATTAATTCAGTGTTCTAAGGATGAATCCTTTAGCTCATCCAAATTTATCATGTTTTTACTGCAATTTCCAATCAATTCAATGACACCTCGATGAATGAAGATACAGTTTTAATTTCTATCAAAACATATGTGCATTCCTATTTGTTCTAAAACCTTTTGATTGGTAGTGTGTTTGCATATACAGTAACAAACAACAACAATAATACGTTACAAACATTACGATCTCTGTTCACAGAAATACACCATTTACTTTTTATATATTATATTTTAACTACTACGGTAGTAATATTATATGACCCTCAGCATTTCCTTGAGTTTGGTATGACACATATTGAGTCCTTAAGGATCCTGTATGTTTTTTCCATCTTGTGAATGGTATAGACCCCATGGTTTTCTCTCTCACCAAGACACGGATTGCAAATGCTCCATTTTTCCAGGACTCACTGACCTGTCCCTTGAGCTAATTCTCCCTAAATGTCATCCCGGCTTTCTCCGAAACTGCACACTATTCCATACAGTGCATCATTTCTTTAGTGCACTACATGGGGAACAGGGTGCCACTTTGGACGCATCCTTCACATAATGTATCATCTTCTATTTCGAAACTCACAAGTGAAGCGGAACTCCAATTCCCAAAAGTCAAAACAACAGTAGAGAACTCAGGAAGTTTGTCTTTTCATCTCACCATGAAAGACAGCAAGAGGCCTGTTTCAAGCATGCAACCGGTACACTAAACCACCCACATGTCTTCTATATTTACTCGTGATAAAACTGGGGTGTAGTTACTCTGTCAAATTGGCCCTCCTAATGATGAAACGTTTACACTGGCAGCCCAATTCCGATTTTATCCAGACTCATTTTCACATTGTCCTCAAGTCAGGGCTTTAGAAACCCTCTGTCTCTGCAGACGCTCTTAATTCGCCATCTCACATAGTGGTTTTCTTAATCCTGGTTAAATGTATTCATTTGATATGATGTCCAATGTCCATAAAATAACATTATTTCAGTAAATAAGTTATCAATCAGACCAGCTTTAAAAATAGATTTAATATTAAAGATTTGATGTGTGACCAAAGATAATTTAGTGGAAAGCGATGCGTCCCCATACCAAACTTAAGCCTTCTGTTTCAGTGTATTTGTGTTGGATGTATTGTATTGGCAAGACAACCACTTTAAGTAAATCATCTAAAAACATATGTATTATTTTTTTTCTTCCTATTGTTTGATCAAAATTAATAGAGAAAGTAATTAAGAAATAAATCCCCGAATGACATGAATGATGGATCGGTTGTTAATGTTGGAAGGAGTTTTTCAAACACTGTGCCTGTCTATTGCGTGGCCCTTGATAATATTATTTCCAGTTTTGAAGACTACATATTCATAGATATCATGCCGTTTCTGTAATTTTCTTTGGTAAACATACGACAAGCTACTTAACAATTATAACAGAAGCAAATAAAATCAGTTGACAGACAGTCAAAAACAATCACAGAGGAACAATATGAAATGGCTTAAAAATTTAAAAAGCTCTAATTGTGGATATTTCAAAAAAGTAACATAAAATCATTAGTACACTGTGTGCACAATTATTAGGCAATTTGTATTCTTGAGGATTAATTTTATTATTTAACAACTACAGTGCTCTTAGACAATCCAAAATGTAAATATACCTCTAACCTGAATAGTTATGAAAGTAAATGTCACAACCTGGCATGTTGTGGCAGAAAAGGAACTGAGATATGGACACCTAGTGTATGGTTGGCATTTGTAGATGTATACTATAATATATTGTGTATATCTTTAGACCAGTACATTTGTATTGTTGGTTTATTTTTGTTATTGGGTGGGTAAATTATAGTTGGGTTGTTCAATGTATGTTGTATTTTGGAGTGTGACACCTTCCTTTGTTTCACCTGGATCTTTGGGCTGATCTAAAATAGTCAAGCTAAGGCAGGTGTGTAATTCTATGTGCTGATTGCTTTCAGCTGGTTACTGAGCCTTTATAGTTCTCGGGTGAACAGAGGTGGGCATGGTTCTTTGACTCTGTAAAACGTATTTTTGCGTGTTAACGGGGATCTTGCTATGCTACCTGGAAGACAGGTTAAATTTTCTATTCGTGCCTTCTCCACCAGATAGAGTTGTAAGTAGAATAGATCTGTATATATATTTCCAATTGTTTTCCGGTATGCGAACAGCCAGATCCACTGTACTATTTGTGGGTGCTACACATTGGTGGTGGATGAGGTGGGCTTTCCCCCTCACTGTGTAAAGCGCTTTGGGTTCCTTAGAAGAAAAGCACTATATAAGTTGAATGCATTATTATTATTATTATTATTTGCCAACATAATTTATGTTGATTTAAAGAACAGGGTTTAATAAAATACCCACGAAACAACCATCTACTGTCTGTTCGGTTGTCCTCCTTCTCCACCGCCAAACTGCGAACTGTAATGTGGACAGGGAAGCGTTACACAAACGTTACAGTAAAAGTGAGGTCTTGGATTTCTTTGGAAAACAGTATGTGTGCACAATTGTTGGGCAAATATAAGTGTGCAGAATAATTATGCAACTAAATGAAAAATGAAAAGTTTCCCATCTCACTTGTTGATTTTCATCAGATAAAGTGAGAATAATAAACAACAACTCAAAATGTACAAATAAATATTTCTGACATTTCAAAACAAATCAGTGACAAATATAGCCACTATTCATTTCAATAAAGATCATAAGCCTTCCATTCATGGAGTCTGTGTTGAAGTGGAGTGCCTGTTACTGATCCAGCCACGGGCCCATCCATCTGGTCCGTCAAGAGTCAGTCTCATCTCATCAGTCCATAAAACCTTTGAAAAATCTGTCTTCAGATATTTCTTGACCCAGTCTTGACATTTGAACTTATGTGTCTTGTTCAGTGGTGGTCGGGTTTCAGCCTTCCGTACCTCGGACATGTCTCTGAGCACTGAACACCTTGTACTTCTGGGCACTCCAGGTAGGTTGCAGTTCTGGAATTTGACAGCACTGGAGGATAATGGGTTCCTGGTAGCTTTACATTTGAGTCTTCTCAAATCTTTGGCAGTTAATTTCGTCTTTTTTTCTCAACACGTTTCTTGCGACCCTGTGACTATTTGCATTTTTTTTTTTTTGGCCCATTTTGGCTGAGGAACAGAAGCTGCCTAAAAATTATGCACACCTTGATATACTGTAGGGTATATCTACTTAGGCCAAACCCTCCCTCATTACATAAATACCCATTACCTGATATGTTTAAATCCAATAAGCATTCCAGTTTATACAGTTTGTAGTTTGAACACATGCATAATAATAATGATATGGTCAAAATACTGACTTGCTAATAATTGTGCACACAGTGTCGTTGTATTGTCTACATGTGCTCACATGTTGTGTGTAACTTAAGGGGATGTTACTATACTGTCCATATAATGACGTGTCGACTAGCTACAGTATATTACCCCTTGAAAGAATCATCTTGAAATCTATTTTAGACGTTGAATTATCCTGTTTTCTTACATTGTAAATCACATTTAAAAATGATGTAATACAATGCTAAACATAATTAAATGAAGGAGATTAAATTGACTTTAGGGAATTGCTCAGATCAGAGCTAGAAGTTTTAGACACGAGCATCTTGGATTGGGTAGACAAGCATTACATGCTTTGATGCACTTCTAATGTCAAATGCCGCGGTGGTGACATTGGCGTTGCCACGTGGGATAAAATTAGACAGAACACACCGCTGGTTCAAGGTGAATACAATTTGATTTTATTCCCCAGTGTTGGCTTTTCATTTTTGTGTTCTATAGCAGGTGTTAACTCATTTATCTTTCTCTATGACTCTATTTCTCTTAGCATTTTTCTCTATGCTAATTCCCCGGAGTACTCTGGTGCTTTTGTTCCCTGAGGCTTCCCATATGTCATATCCCAATTAGCACCATATACCCTAAATAGTCCACTATTGTGAAACCAGAGTCCAGTGTGCCATCGTCGTAGTGGTCCGCTACATAGGGAACAATGTTTCATTTGGGACAAAAACACAGCCTGTGTTGAAGTTATCAGCGGACATCAATCTTACTGTATGAATACACATAAAGCTTCTGGGCATGTTTAAGCTTGGTCTTGCCAATGGAAGTTGAGTTCGCATAGATAGCCGACTGAACCAATATTTTTTGGGATGCTGCTATTATTCAGTTTGACGCCTAAACATTTTTTAGACTTATTCTGTTAGATTCAAAACTCTAATTGGGACATATACTGCAATCAGCTTAAGTTGACTTACATGCTGTATGTTACTGAATTGTATGTAGTAACATTGAATGTAAGCCCTCTGAAGATTGTGTCTTTACCAATGACCTTCCACAAACCTTGTGAAGAGACTGAGAAATAACTCAAACGAGAGTTACAGTAGGAGCTCCAGTCAGTTGTATTACTAGGAACTACCCATAAGCTGGCCTAAACTAAACTCCTAACAAATCCGTAATTTAAACCTCATCTGTTACTGAATATGTTTTTAGATTTATTAACTTGAGGAAAATCAACTCCTGGGTGTCCCACTTCATATTAGTCTGACATGGTCTTAACATACAGATGAATTAAGTTGTTGCTGAGATATCAAGAGGACTCTCTGTGGTACAGTAAGGGAGTGATGAGATTTCTTGGCATTGCAAATAAACTCTAAATAAATTCATACTGACCATTTGGCCCTGCATAGAGCAGTATTCGCAGCACTTTAGATATACACAGAGGCTGAATGTCATTGATATCCATGCCAGTCTGCCCTAGGTGACAGTGATCGGCGAATGCGGTTAGTCTTTGTAGGTTCCGAGCTGTAAGGGCTACTGTCATGCATTTGGTACACGTGATCATCGCACAAGGCCTACTACACATCTCTTCACAGTCCCAATTCCAGAACACAAGCATGTGTTTACCACCCGAGCAAGTAATTTAACAGGTTAAAAAAAGACATATAGAAAATAATCTTATTTCAAAACGAGGGACTGCAAAGAGCCACAACCACTAATATGCATTGTGTTTTTATTTTGTATGTATTAAGAATATAATCATTGTGTTAGTGTAGGTTTATTAAGCTGTATCTATTTAAAATTTAGTTTGACCAGGAACTGCTATCTAGGCAGAGGATAATTTATCCTAAATTCTAATGACAATAGTTACATGGTATCTGTGTAATGTTTATACAGACTACATTAACTGCATTATAGATAATATATGAATACTAAATATCTTTCCAGAATGCAGACTTATAATGTACATAATTCTCAAAATATTCTATGGTATAGTTAGTGCAATGCTGAGGTATCTAAAAGGACTCCGATACACACACCTAACCGTGCTGTCCCCTGTACTGTAAAACAACATAGTTGAATCTAACCACTGAAAGCAGGGGTTAAGTGAACTGCAAAAACAATTAAACAGACGTAAGATCCCAGAAGGGATATTGCCCTATAAATGCGTTAATACCTTTACAATTAAATACCCTAGAGGAATTCTGTAGGAGAGCCAGATAATCAAAAGAAAAATCTCATTTGAAACGTCCTGTGACTTTGAGGTTATTATTCTGTGCATATAAGGACAGGCTAGCTTCATACCGCAGCCAACCAACGCTGCAGTAGGAGAGCTACTAACGTCCATGTGATTAATGAGAGGACAGCCATTGTGCGACTTCCAAATGGAACCCTATTCTGTAGATAATGCAGAGCCCTGGTCAAAAGTAGCACTGGTCAAAAGTAGTGAACTACGAACGGAAGTGGGCATCATTTGGGATGTTTTCCAGGAGGTGTGGATGCAGAAGTGGAAGAACAAGAGAAGTCCCAGCAAAGAGAGGCCCAGTGGAAGACAAAGTCTTTCTTCCAATACACACTCCTGAAAAGCTGTATTTACACACTCTGATCAGTTTTGACATTAATCTTTCCCATAAGCATTTTCACCAATCACGTACAATAAGGTCTTTTAGCACCAGATATTTTACGGAGCCAATCTGATAGAAAACATGGTCAGAATTGGGCTGCCCATGCTAACACAATGTTTGTGTATTTATAAAGGAAAAACAAGCTGAGAGTCTATTTTAGAGTTGTGCCCTGTCATACAACAATATAAAAATAGCAGCCAAAAACATAAAACTGAATTAAAGTAAAAAGTACACTAACAATAAATAAAATAGTTAAAAATAAAAACAAGTAACAGACATGTTACAGTTTTACCTCAGAGTGAACCCAAGCCATTCTGAGACCAAGTCTGAAATATAATATTTGACCACTGAATGTTTTTGATTAGATAGCTTGCTGTAATACAGCTGTATAAACAAACATCAACCAATTTGGACCTTAAATGTCGAGTTCAAGCCAACTCATGTGTATAACAGGCAATTTAGTGTATATTTGTTGGACTGAGTGCCAATTAATAGGGTTTACACTCATTAAATAAACAAATTTCACTAGGATGAATATTATCACATAGAATATAGTGATGCCAAAAGGGGATTTTAGGTTATCTAAAAAATTCAAACCCTCCAATGTTTTAATTACTCAGCTGTAAGCCTCATTTGCATATTTCCCAGGTTGCCTTTGAAGTACATTTTAGAGCTACTAGTACGATTCATGACAGTGTTTGTTAGTGAAAGAGACATGGTTGACACATTTCTTAATTTTCTGTCCCATGTACTGATCCTAAAAAAATGTGTTAAGTGCTAGCTAGTAAATACTATAACGATGGATGTGGTTTCGGTCTAGCTATGATTAACAGCCACACTGACGAGCTTTTCCACCCCTGAGAAGTAGTTTAATTTCTTTAAAGTGTTAGTGAGTGTTATGCAAGCATCAATGTTACACTATAAATGAACATCAGCCAACATTGGCCAACGTGTCATGTGCTGTGAAAGGAACACAAAAGGACTGGCCACCCCTTACAGTCTAGCTCCTCTCTAGGTTTCATCCGAGTCTATATTTGTCATACACTCTTTATAGATAATACGTTATATAACATTATTTGCAATGTGTGATGTAACAGTGTGGATCCTGGAACAGATCCTAGTAAAGAAGAAACTCAAATGGATTTTTTAAATTCACTTATTGGTTAATTAATTGCAAACAGTTGAAAAATTCAAAGCATCAGGAGGGAATGAGCAAAAATGTAGGATTGCAACCAGCATTTCCCCCCAAAAATCAGGAATATTAAGGAATTTTAATTACTTTTTGAAACCCAAGTCTAACGCCATTCTTTATTGCATCTAGAACAAATGTGAATGTCACAATTGCAGTAAAACTCTGCAGAAATTAAAGACATTATACTACCTGGAACCTTTCATGTACCATTGTCTCCTACAACATTCTGAAAAGATATCCACTTCTGTAATTCTCTAACCATTTCAACAAATCAAAATCACTGAATTTTCTATAACTGGCTTACGGAGATGGCGAAATAAATAAATAAATAAGTATAACCTTGAGAATACAAGTACCCAAATAATCAGCTTGAAAGCTTCTGCGGTGAGGAGAAGGATCGCAGCCCCGTACGCTCACACTCAGCAGCAATGTGGGCATGACATTTCACGAGTGTTGCCTGGACAAATTGCACCCAAAAACAAAACAATGAATCACGTTAGAAGGCCACCTGGAGATTGTTACAGCAGAAAGTCCATCATAAGGCCACTGCTTCAGCTATACTCTAGGTACAAAATGACACCCTACTCCCTTCATAGGACACTACTTGTCATAAGTAGTGCGAGGAATAGGTTGTCATTAGGGCTCAGAACTAGACACCATTATCCAGAGCAGGAACTAGAGACCACTGGTGGGTACAACTTTTTGTAACCCATTTGTGTGTGACACCCATTAACCTCACTGTACTGTTGCTGGAGCAAATGAGACTCATTATCTATCTAAATGGTGTGCGGTAGTAGCCGCTTGTCATAAACAAATAGAAGCCTATTCCATATGTGGAGCACTATTTCAGACCAGGGCCTGTATAAATAAGTAGCTATTTAAGGGGTCATGAACATGAGTGTTGCCCATCTAAGATGCAAGCTTCTGTGTGTTGATGATTCACTTTGTGCTATGAGTTTTTAGAGTGCTTTCACATTCTAACTGCGCGTGAACCTCTGTACGTTCTTTGTAAAACTCTTTAAAGAATCTTTTAAAGATCCATTTGGGGTTGGGTTTATTGAGGGGGCAGGTTTAGATGAGCTGCAGTAGGTGAAATAGATTGAAATGTGAGAAACAGTGCCCCCAATTCCAATATTATTGAATATTACTGATCAGCAATGTAAGGTTACTATATGACATATGAACATAACCAAAATACTAGTAACACATATCACATATAGTAACACGTATGTCCATCTTTACAAAAAAGTACTGGGGGTATGTGAATCGAATGAGAGTTCACCTTTTTACATTTTTAATACAACAAATCAGTTTATAGACTTTGGCAATATATAGTAGACTATACAACATTATAAAACGGGTTCGGTGCAGCTTCATTTGCTAAAATTGCATTCCAAGCCGATGACAATTCCCTGATATCTGCACTGTAGAATTTTGCCTTTTCACTGAAGTGCTGTAGTATGTAATCAAAAAGTATCACTTTGCCCCCCTGGGGAGCTGAACAAAATAAAAAACCTGGCGGACAATTCCTTTCGCTTCAAATCTCAACACCAATATATAAATAAGACCATCTAAAAAATAAAAAGGTTTTTAACACTCACTTACCACAAAAAGACTGTAGCTGATGTAGACATGCTAACCAGCCACAGGTTCCAAGTAATCTAATCAGTTTTGTAATAAAATATAATTTTTGTGACAAAGTAATAGCTAGCTAGTGGCTGTCCTATGTCAATACACTGGTGGTGGCTAGCTTGTTAGCCTAATTGTCTTACCTACCACTTACGTTACACACCCTGGGTTATCCAGAGTCCTCTACCTCTACAACTTGGACAGAGTGGAGAACTTACTCCCTAAAACAAACACTACTAGTAGACATTACATCCGATACGAAATTACGGGACAGTTGGATGTCCTCGTCTAGCTATGGAGCTTATCTAGCCTGATTCAGGGCCTGGAATAAGGCAAGGGCTTGAAAGTGCTGCACGTTGCCACAAAACAATCTATTTTATTTCTATGTCATGTGTTGAATTTTTTAAACGTGACCGCACGCCTCACAAATATTTTATTTTGCTAAAAATACTAATTAAAACATTAATTTTCACAAATAAAATATCGGCAACAATTTAATAAGCGCATTATTTAACACACTTCAGACTGTGCCCTCGGCCTTCAGCCTCGTGGCTTTCTACACTGCTGAGGTGTGCGGTTATTCCCTGGCAACGCACAGTCTGTGGTGTGTTAATGCTTACATATACAAAATGAAAAAGGGCGCCAGTTAGAGCATTTTGGCATTTTATACATTTAGCAGACACTTCAGGTATACATTTTTTCTCTACTGTTTTCCCATGTGAATTTAAACCACAGCATGGTTTAAGTCAGAGCATCTACAAAGCTGCAGCTCTGGTGGGGTGTTCCTGGTCTGTAGTGGTCAGTACATATCAAAAGTGTTCCAAAGAAGGAAAAGCTGTGAACCGGCAACAGAATCATGGGTGGCCAAGACTCATTGATGCATGTGGGGAGCGAAGGTTTCCCTGCGTGGTCTGATCGAACAGACGAACAACTGTAAAATTGCTGAACAGGTTAATGCTGGTTCTGATAGGTGTCAGAACACAGTGCATTGCAGTTTGTTGCATGTGGGGCTGAGGAGCCGCAGAACATTCAGGGGGCCAGATACCACAGCACACTTTCACCGGTGTGCACACAATTACAGCAGGCTTGTGTCCATAGAAACAGACAAGTTTGACTACCTAAACACTGAGCCATCTGACACCCAGATGAGGGAGTTGATTATAAGTGAAGTCCACACTAGTCGATTGTCGAAGTCATACAATCCAATATTCCAAAAAAAATTCACACAAAAAAAATTGCTGTGGTTATTGCACTGTATAGCAACATTGATCGGCTGTAACCTGACACTACTTCACATCTCCCAGCAAGTGTTCAAGAGTTATCACGCATGAGCATAGGTAACTAAGCAACAGTGTAGACTCGGAGCTGACAAAGTAGTGGTGTCAGGTTACCTGGCCGAATAGTTGCTACTAGTCATTGTATGGACATAACCTCGGCAAATGATTTTTTTTGTGGAAAAATATGTTTTGGAATATTTGACTGTATGACTTCGACAATCGACTAGTGTGGACTTCACTGGAAATGGGAAATAAACACAGGTATGTACACTGGCTGATTTGTTAGATGTGCTGTGTTCACAATAAGGAATCACTGCCAATGGCTAAATGCACTAGTAATGACATTTCAAACATTTTTAGAGGCTAAAAGCACGTTTTAAAACTTGCTTCGTAAATGTGTAACGGGTGTAAACTGGAGCAGGGGGATAACATTTTTTCTTGTATTTGAGTTATTCTTGCTACTGACAGCACTCCAGATATCCAAACAACAGAGCTACATTTTGAAATCACCCGGAATTCTCCTTTAATGGAGTAAGGATACATGTACAATAATGGTTAACTTTGTTCAGAAGGACCCGTCACTACAACGAGTCGTGTTAACTGCACCTTATTAGGACATGGATCATGATATCGGACTCCATTTGCCGATACCTGATCCCATATTTTTGGCCAGTATCAGACACATTTCTGATCCCAGTATCGGAATTACTGCATCCCTAATGTTAATGTGATCAAAGTACCTGTAAATTAATCTAGATATACCCAACACAGACTTCAGGCCTGAAACTGTGACTGTTTTTCTGCATGGAAAAAGATGTGCAGTCTTTAACAATAGCCAATGTTGATGATGACATGTTAAGATCTAATTAGCCTAATACTTGATAGTGGATATATTACTTTCCTCCATTGCTCCCTGTGTACTGAATATAGTTGTAGAATGATTCACTTGAACAGATTAAGTATAATTTGATGGAAAAATGTTGACTTTTGTGACCACAAACCCTCAGGTTTTACATGACAATACATGAAATCTACATCACATTATTAACCAGTAAGATTTTAAGTCTAAAAATAATTTCAGTTTGTTTCCGTCAAAAATATGGGCCCCACTAAAATGGTTATGTCACGACTACACATTATTGTTAAAGGGTAGTCGTGACTTAAAATTAATTTATAAATTTTGTTTTCAACAGTGATTTCTCCCTGCTCAAAATCTGCCTCCTTGAACCATGGCCTCTTGAACTGAACTCCATGGTAATTCACCCTCATTACCTCACCCATGGCATCCTGAACTGAACCCTCTGGTCATCCACCCTCCTTACCTCACCCAGGGCATTCTGAACTGAACCCCTGGTCAACTGAACCCCTGAGTCTCCCATCCTCCTCACCCTCCTCAATTTTTAAGTCACCAGCCTCCACTGGTCTTAACCTATGAGACTTTAAAACTAATTTCCTGTTTTGTATCGTCATGATAACAGGCAGACTAGAATAACATGCCCTGAAAAACTGAAATGTGTTTTTTAAACTGAGCACTAATATATAGGTATGTTTTGTAGTGAGACATGGATGTATACTCTCCCAACTGCCAAATACCAAAATAAACTTTTCCCAAATTATGACTAGCCATTGCACCTTACCTGGGTGTTCTGTGTTGCACATACATTTGTAGGAGGAAGGGGAAACTTGGAGACAGGTGCCATTACGGCATACTCTATCACAGTTCTCTCGTCCAATCACATCAGAGCAGTTAACCCCTGGGTGGTAAAGCAGGAAATGAACAGTTAACATATGTGTTACAACCACACAACCGAGTAGTATCAATTAATTAGCTACCGTTATGCTCAATATACTTTAGCTACCAGAAAAGTCAGAACTGGAAGGAAAAGAGTGCAGGCATTAGTTCACAAAAGGCAATGCAGAAGGGTTATGGACTAATTTCACATACTATTTTTAAAGGTAATCAAGAGTAATCATAGCAATTTTAATGATTAATGATTAATGCACAAAAAATATATCATGACTATATAAGCTACCTAAAACATGCAGTTCATTATTTCTGAACACTGTAAAAGTGGAAATGTTAAGACAAAACGTGTCCCAGACATGTGTCAATTTATGCCCCAAAAACACTAGGTATTTCATGGCTAACTGGGCTATGATAGTGATTCTACTTATGCTGCCTGCTGTACAATAAAAACATAAAACATATTTGGTTCTTTTTTGACAGCTGAGGTTACTTCCTAGCCGCCGTCACATGGACGCCATTTCCATTCAGTGTTCTTCTTATTGATGAAGCTGGTAACCACAGTAACCTGCTGATGCAAGGGAGGTCTGCAAATCTCCAGATGTTATGTCGTGTGGGCATTTACCATATTCAACATTTTCTTGCCGCTCTTTGGGATATTTCGGAATGTGATTCGCTTCTAATAAGAATTTGCGTTAGGTCAAATGCTCTCATTTGTAAATGATTTGTCTCACAGGGGACTGATTGTGTTCAAATCATCTTGAGATGGTTTTATAGCCTTCTTCAGACGGATGTGATCGCACAACTCTTCCTGATGTCTTTTGAGAGATACTTTTCCCTTGACATTATACAATTTTTCTAGCAGGCAAGTTGACTGAGAACAAACAGTATTCTTATTTACAGCAACAGCCTGGGGGGTCGTAGGGGGCAGGGGGGGGGGGTTAATGAGCCAATTGAAAGCTGGGGATGATTAGGTTGCCAGGATGTTATGAAGGTCAGATTAGACAGATTCTTAAAATGAGTGCCATGGGATCTTCAGTAACCCATCTTCAGGTCCCTTTCACTGCCCTGGGGAGCATTAGGATTTTATCGTTAGACCAGAGGGAAGAGTGCCCCCTACTTGCCCACCAACACCACTTCCAGCAGAATTTGGTCTCACATCCAGGAACCGACCAGGCCCGACCCTGCATGGCTTCACCAGTGGGATACAGAGCACTATGCTGCTGGTCAATGTGAGCAGTTACAATGAGGATATCGCTTTCAGTACTGTTTGTTAAAAAGCTATGGGAATTATGTGGGTGTGCACCGACAAAAGAAAAGTGTGGTGACTGGCCAGCTCATGCTACAATCTGTTTGGGATACATCTTTTTAGATGGGGTTTGTTAATGTACACTGAATAAAAGTATGAATGCAACACTTTTGTTTTTGCCCCCATTTATCATGATCTGAACTCAAAGATCTCAAACTTTTTCTATGTACACAAAAGGCCTATTTCTCTCAAATGTTGTTCACATGTTGGTCTAGATCTGTGTTAGTCTCCTTCCAGTTCTCCGCTGCTAATGATTGGAATGTACTGCAAAAATCTTTGAAGCTTGAATCCACTGTCCCTTTAACTACCTTCAAAGTTCACCTGCTCTTTTTGGCTGTCAATTTTTGCATTTTGCACACTCACCTGCACAGCTGTCTTTGTATGTTTTGTACACTTCCTTTCCCACAGCCCTGGTCAGTAGGCCACCTACCATAGTGTTATTTTTGCACTGCTACTTTGTATTCTGATAAATCTACCTCACTAACTCAGACCCTTTTTTTCCACTGACTTTATAGTATACTGCCACACCACTGGTCTAACCAAATATCTACCTCAAAATGCTGATAGTTGTTGCACTACCTGTACAAATTCTTTATTGTTTAATCTGAAGACCTGCACACTAAATTCCTGTTTTTATAATTTTTACTCTGTTCTTCTTTGTCTTGTAATTTATATGTAACTCTGTCTTCTGCACCTCAATGCTTTTATCTTGGCCAGGTCGCCATATCAAATGAGAAACTGTTCTCAATGTGCCTACCTGGTTAAAAAAAGGTTAAATAGAAAAAAAAGGGAGCACTTCTCATTTGCCGAGACAATCCATCCACCTCACAGGTGTGGCATATCAAAATGCAAATTAGACAGCGTGATTATTGCACTGGTGTGCCTTAGGCTGGCCACAATAAAAGGCCAATATGAAATGTCCAGTTTCATCACACAGCACAAAGCCACAGATGTCGCAAGTTTTGAGGGAGCAAAACTGACAACTACCACACAGTGATTTAAAGCCACAACAGGTGGATTCAGCACCACGGCCAGCTCCGCAGCCTAAGGAATCACAATTCAGTAGGCTGCGGAGCTGACCGTGGTGCTGAATCCACCTGTTGTAGATTCAAATCACTGCATGGGGGTGGAGGTAAAACAATGGAGATTAAAGCAATTAAGAACATGTTCATGTGGTAAAGCAAATAATTATGGTGATTAAAAATAGAAAACCTGAAGGGAAGTGTCGTTTAAAATCTTGAGCCCCAAATGCAGCACTAAGTAATGCACTCATTTCTACCAGAGCCCTAAATGCTTTATAAAGAAGATCCATTTTGGAACAGACCTTGTATCATTTTTTAAATAATTGCTGACAAGCTAGATAAGAAAAAGTAATTATAATGGATAAATTAATCAAAAGGCACTGTAAACACAAGCAGAAGGGTAGGAATATTACATTGTTTCACCTATTTCACCCTACTCACTCCATATTACACTATATTTAACCAATGCGCCAGTTAAGCTACAGTACAGTATGTACCCAGATTAGGTCATGGCAGATCTACATAACAGCAGTTGATTCCCCTATAATAACAGTAATTAAAGGTTCAAAAAGCTGCTAAGAATAAATTCACACAGCAAAGCAGATTTGGCCCTGGCTGTAAAATGTCATCCCAAGCTAATGAATCTTTAGACTAAATACTGGTTTAATAAATGAACAGCAAGGTGGGAGATTTACAATTTCTTTCTTCATTTAGGTAGTCCTACTTCTCAGATCCGTCCCTCACCTGTAAAATACGGGGGGCACAAACACCTGTATGTGGCAAAGCTGTGGTCTGTCGTCCCATTGCTCATGCACACCCCGTTGTTCTCGCATGGGTTTTCTAAACATGCATCAAACCTCTGACAGAACTTTCCCGAATAATGAAGGTGGCACTGGCACTGGTACTCAGAGTTTTCTAGAAAGCTTGTCCTGCATACACCGTTACCGGAGCAAAATCGTACTAGTGGGTTGCTTTGACACTGTTGTTCTTTCACAGAGACATTAAGACGAAGGCCCAGCTTGCAAAGCTGTGAATTCCCCTTGTGCGAAGCTAAGAAATAATGAAGGCCCGGAGGAAGCCATTTTTGCTTAACCTGCCTAGTACCATTAATATTGTCATCATTAAAAAGAAACTGGTCTTGTGCCTGTGGTGCAGTGGAACAACTGTCAAAGTCCTCCCTTGACACATTGATGATTTTGATACCGTACAAATCCAGTGTATCGTCTGCAGACATGAACAGATTGTCGCCAAACTGCAACTCCACAGGACAAATCTGAGGTAAATTATAAATTGGCCAAACATCGAACGGTTGTGTCTCCGTGCTCTCCGGATCACCCCAGCATTGGACCGTGTTGTTACAGATGTTTTCCAGGAGAGTCCACCTCACATGAGCCGCCTGTGGTTGTAGATGCCATTCCAGACTAGCTGCTCGGTTGCAAAATGTCTGGCTGCGAACGACCACAGCAGCATTAAGAAAGACAATTGTTACACCAAGGATGTGAAATGATAGCCTGTTCGTTTTCATGTTTCTCCTTTCGGCTGCTTCCCTAGTTACTTTCATCCAGCTCATCTGAATCTGTCTGAAGTCATTTGCTTTGAGGAATCTGCAGGGTAGAGGAGAAATGTTTCAAGTCATGTCTGGTGCTGTCAGTGGTCCAGCCAAAGGGCCTTGATGAACGTCATGTTGATACACCCATCTGGAAAAAAACAAATTCCATTGTTTAAAACTCAAGAGTAAACTATAAATAGCAGAAACATTGGAACATAAATACAATATATGACATTGAAAAATGCCACTGATTAAAACATGTAAAATATACATTATATTAAAGTTTGTATTCCATGTTTACAGGATTGTTAAATTGTAACCTATGTTCCTTGTGACAACAT
Source organism: Umbra pygmaea (assembly GCA_016801145.1). NCBI lineage: Eukaryota > Metazoa > Chordata > Actinopteri > Esociformes > Umbridae > Umbra > Umbra pygmaea. Next base: position 2,485 of record JACXGM010010422.1, on the reverse strand, counting down.
GTTAATTCATCTTTTTTTTTATAGTAATTATAATAATGTGTACAGTTTTAAATAATAGGCTACAGATTTAGATAGCAGGCTACATGTTTAGATAATAGGCTACTGGTTTAAATAATATGGTACAGGTTTGGTTGCAGGCTACAAGGTTAGATAATAGGCTACAGGTTTAGATAATAGGCTAAAAGTTTAGATAATAGGCTACAGGTTTAAATAATATGTGACATGTTTAGATAATAGGCTATAAGGTTAGATAATAAGCTACATGTTTAGATAATAGGCTACAGGTTTAGATAATAGGCTACAGGTTTGAATAATAGGTTATAAGTTTAGATAATAGGCTACAGGGTTAGATAATAAGCTACTGGTTTACATAATATGCTACAGGTTTAAATAATAGGCAACAGGTTTAAATAATAGGCAACAGGTTTAGAGAATAGGCTGCAGCCTTAGATAATAGGCTAAAAGTTCAGCTAATAGGCTACAGGTTTAAATAATATGCTACATGTTTAGATAATAGGCTATAAGGTTAGATTATAAGCTACAAGGTTAGATAGTAAGATACATGTTTAGATAATAGGCTACAGGTTTAGATTATAGGCTACAGGTTTAGATAATAGGCTACAGGTTTGAATAATAGGCTATAGGTTTAGATAATAAGCTACAGATTTAGATACTATGCTACAGGTTTAGGTAATAGGCTACAGGGTTAGATAATAAGCTACCGGTTTAGATAATATGCTACAAGTTTAGAAAAGAGTGCATTGACTTTATCATCATATGTTTGTGATGAATCTGCCAAAAACCTATGCAGCTAGGAGACCAGGGTTTATTTACAGTACTCTCAGAAATTCTTTAAAACACTTCAGCTGTCTGTCCCATCTTCCTGGAGCTCCAGATGTTAATGGTTTACGTATGAGACCATTATGTTGGTCCATTAATAAAGGTTAATCAAACCAATGCAAATGTTTCTAAATATTACTTAAACCCATGTGTGAAATCATGTCAAACACTAGTTTGTACTGCTCTGACCACCAGGATTGTCACATGGTCTGCCACTTCCCTAAGGGTTTTACAACGAGTGACAATGTCAGATAAAATATTCCCTCGCTCCTCTCCTGCCAGCTCCCGCCCACACACACACACACACACACACACGCACGCACGCACACACACGCACGCACGCGCTCACACGCACACACACCGTCAACCCAGAGAGATGACTTAAACCAGACGCCGCTGTCTCTCTCCCTTAGGCCTCTTCTCTAACCCGTATACTCAAGATAAAAGAACAAGGAGTACAGAGATATCAAGCCCTTCCTAACTCCCAAATGGCACCCTATTCTCTTCAATGTCATACTTTCGATGCAAGCCTTAAGACAAAAAGTTGTCCACTATTAAGGGAACAGGGTTCTTTCCGGGACGCAAGCCCTGCTACAGTATATTCCCACTCCCAAATCTGGATCAGTCACAATGTCTAATTTGAATAACTGCATGGTGATAAAAGTAATAAATAATAAAAGTCTGAATACGCAAAGAAGTCATATCAATCATAACGAGGGGGTGTAATAAATTGAATGAGATTGGGAGAGTGTATTGTGACCAAATGCTTTGTAAGTAAATCTGCAGTGGCCTGTGTGACACAGGATGCCAGCTGGATGCTGGAAAGTTGTTAATGCTTGCCACCATTTACCAGTACTGTATTTGCACTAAAATGGATGGAAATATACCCTGTACAGTTATGTATAGTAAACTCCCAAAATATTAGGTCTACAATGTACTAAGTACATAACAACATGGAAAAACAGTTCAATACAAACACAAAAAACATGTCTGAGTTAAACCTGCCCTTGAATATGAAAACAGATTAAAGGACAGGTCTCTCTTTGGCAAGTACAGTAGTGACATTTATAATCTCTCTTCCCATTAAAGGTGTTAGACTGGTTGATGTATACCAGACAGACACACACACGCCAGACAATAGGAAGGCACAAATCCCCATATCCAGCAAATTCAACACAGCCACAACATGACCTCAGTCACAGAGAACTAGACAGAATGATAGACAGACAGATATGTTTCTATTTCTGTTTGTGATCCTAGCTGTCCTTACATTTGACCATAGGATTGGTCCATAGTTGTGCACTATAAATAGAACTGGTTCCAGGGACTCGGTCTGCAGTAGTGCACTATGTATCGAATAGCGTGCAATTTGGGATCGAGCGCATAGTAGCTGGGATCAAAGACAACAGGATTATAACAGCCAGCGATGAAGAAAAAGAAAGAGAGACAGAGAGAGAGGGAGAGAGGGAGAGAGAGAGACAGAGGGAGAGAGGGAGAGAGGGAGAGAGGGGGAGAGAGCGAGAGAGGGGGAGAGAGCGAGAGAGAGCGAGAGAGAGCGAGAGAGAGCGAGAGAGACTAAGAGAGAGCGAGAGAGAGCGAGAGAGGGAGCAAGAGCGAGAGCGAAAGAGAGAGAGAGAGGGAGCGA
>JACXGM010010421.1:0-26305 GCA_016801145.1 Umbra pygmaea | reverse complement strand
ATGCACAAAATTGTGCGTCTCACCTACCATGTTGTGAAGAGGGGAAAATAGGCTACATTAATGGATGTCATTTTTTGGACACACACAGACAATTAACCCTGCGTTTATGTAAAGATTCACAGATTTTTATTTATTTTTACCTAATTTGGACCAGAAATAATTCAGTCCGGGCCAGTGATAAAAAAGTTAACGTTGGACCTTCGGAGGGAACTCAAGGTTTGGGGGGCACATACATAGTCTTACCGATAGTCCTGCGCTAGCGTCATCAACAACATCCCGCTCATTTTCTGTTCCAAGTAACGTTAACAGCTCGATGAGGTGCTGGGAGTTAGAGCATAATCAACAGTCCTTCTGCTATCAGACTCCGATTCATTATTAGATTAGATTTTTTTTTATTCTGACGGATTTGTAAAGAAATCTGATATTCTAAATGTATAAATACAATTATAAACGAAATTATATTTTGAACAATTTTATGAATAAAGGTGTAAAATTAAAAACCGTCTGAAAAACAAAACTTTTTTTTCAAGTCGTCATTTTAAATTCACGTGCTGTCAGCGGGGGGTGCTCAGCATAGTTCCCGCGGCCATGCATAAATGACCACCCGAAAAATAGTACAGTAGGCTCTATGAATCAAACAGCATTCCACTCAATTTACTTAAGCGGAAAATATGCTTCTAATTGATTGTATGAGGTTGGAATACAATGTATACAGCAGGACAAATATCATGGCATTTATTTAGGCTAAATTATGATGATATTACTGATTAGATGCCTATTACTATTTTCGTTTGAAGAACAGCATATACACTCTTATCTTTAGTGGAGTTTTACTTTTTACTGGTGAAGCAGTAACAATCATGCACTCATCATTTTACACTACATGGCACCTCCTGTGAAGCTCGGAAATTTTGATAAAACATAGCTATAAAAGTAGCCTATGTCTGTCAGTCCAATACATATTGACAACCTTTACACTATAAACGTGGGTATCTTACTAGCCCCTGCACATTTCTTTTAGTGGATTTATGCGAGAACATTCCACACATTCCATATCGTTCGAAATTATAATAGAACATTGACAGTTAAAGAATGGTTAGTATTAAATTAATTACAGCTTAATGCAGAAAAGACAGAAAAAGTTGTCCCTATAGAAAAAGTTGTCCCTACAATTCTACAAGGATTTTGACCTCTCTCATCTGCTGTCCAGACTAATCTGCATAATTTAGGGATGAAGTTTGATATATCGGCTATGTTTGATAGTCATGTAAAGCAGCTGACAAGAATTTATTTTTTTCCACCTCAGAAACATCTGTAAACTGAGATCTGTAGTTTCTACAGCTGAACTTGAGATGCTCATACATGCATTCATCTCGTCCTGTATTGACTACTGCAACTATTCTCTGCACTCAGTAAGTCTGCCCTAAATCAACTTCAATCCATCCAAAATGCTGCTGCAAGGCTACTAACTAGGTCATCTATACGGTCTCACATCACCCCTGTTCTACAGTCCTTCCATTCACTACCTGTAAAATATAGAATTCAGTTTAAAATTCTCACCATTACATACAGCGCACTGCATGGTCAGTCACCTGCATATGTGGGTGAACTATTGCTACCCCACTTGTCTTTATGCCCCCTAAGGTCAAACTCACACTATTGACCGTCCCTCGTACCAATCTTAAGACTTGTGGGGACCGCTCTTTTGAGTCTGTGTCACAGAGACTCTGGAACTGCCTCCTACAGGTCTGCTGTCTCTGTGGACTCTTAAAAATCAGCTATAGACATTTTTTATACAGGCCTTTGGATAAATTCTTCAATCGCGGTTTTATCTTTTAATCTGTGATTTTAACTTTGTTTAATATGTATTCTATAATATGTTAAATATGTATTTTCTTTTTGTATTTTATGTAAAGCACTTTGTGATTTTGTATCTGTGAAAAGTGTTCTATAAATAAAGTTTACTTACCTTTTGAATAACGATTTTTTATATCTTTTCAATTTTTTGTAAATATTTGGAATAAAATATCAAGAGAATAAAAGTCCTTTGACACATCCGGTCTTTCTCATATTTTACAAGGGTGCCAACACAATTGGAAGCCACTGTAGTGCTAATTCAAAATCAAGCATTTTGCCAGTCATCTATGCACACGGTACTAGCCACAAAGCCTTTCTGGATTGCCCTTTTGAGAACACTGTTCAATTGTGTCATTGTAAAACTGTCACCCCTGGGTCCGGACCCAGGGGTTTCCATCGCTCCAGTTTCCTGGAGTACTAATGACTATGGGATCAGGACTAACCTTCTGTTTGAGTGACTTTATGTTCGGACATTAACCTGTTATAGCCTTCTCTATGCGCGGCTATGCTACCTAGTTACTTCGTGGAGCTCTACCCCACTCTATGGGGAAGGCTCATTATTACGCACACAGGTGCACCTTATTAGGAATCCAAGCCCGAAGGGGCTGGGAACCGTCGTTGCAAAGCAACGCGGTTCACAGCTCCAGCAGGGCTGTGGAACCCTATTGTTTTCCTAAGGTTTTTTATTCTTCTTCTTATTATTATTCTTCCGGTAAAACCGTTACTACAGCCTAAACTGTACATGATCTTTGGGGGTGCCATTTTCCGGACTGGTCCAGATCACCGCTGGGACCTCAGACAGAGAACTTCAGCCACTTCCACCACTAGGTGGCGCTATAGCAGAAAAAACACATAACTTATAACTCCCAAACCGTACATCGCACATAGAAGATACACATCCACGCGTTCCCTGAGTTCAGCTAAATCTTCTGACGTAGGCCACGCCCATTTCCGCCAGTGCTTTTATGCGTGAAAATTTTAAATTTATTGTAAACCTACATTTTTTAACTCCTCCTAGACCGTGTGTCCGATCTGCACGAGATTTGGTATGTATGATCACCAGACTGACATGACAAAAAGTTTTTTTTTATTGGATGAAAATTGCGTAAATTGCGCAAAAAATAATTTGTGTAGCTAGCTACTTAAGTATAAACTTTGCCATATCTTGGCCAAAAAAAGCTACACTGTAAAAAAATGCTGTAAAATTACAGCAAAATTCAACAGTACAATACTGTATATTGTTAATACAGTGCAGTGCTGTATGCAACAATGCATTATGGGAGTTAAGCAAGAGCCAACCGTCCGCATTCATTTTGGCAGTATATTACTGCATTTAGAATTGCATCACGGGAAAGGAGTGAAAACGTTGATTGAAGAGACTGGCGAAAATCAAGATTGGCGTCCTTCAAAAGCAAATACTGTATCACATCTGGTGAGTACTGTGCATGCCAATTAATATGTTATAGGAAAATTGTTACACTACTTTACGAGTGGAAGTTTCTTTCATCTAGGGTGTAGCTAACTACATAGCTAGCCAGCTAAATAATGATAGCTAGTTTGACCAATTAATGTAATTCCTGAGGTGAGGAATAGTTGCAACATCGGAAAGACGTTTGTCCTTCGGTGAAGGATTAACTGTTATGGTTTATTCTTGTAAGGTGAATAGACTGGGTAGGGTTAAATGTATGTGGACGTTATTGAATGCAGTGTGAACATTTAATTGTTTTCAAACTTTATGGACAATGGATTCATCTCAATTAGATTAATTCAAGACACATTTGTTGGAGATTGCGTGTGACATGTCAAATTTACACACCCTCATGGTTTGTGCCTTTTGGTTGTACAGTACCGTCACTGATTTTAATCTTTCGTTTGCCAGTAGAATTGTGGCGGGGTTTTTTTTGGTCAACTTTCATATTAACCATACCCAGGTACAGTAACTGTAGTTTTCTTCTGCTCTACATTGACATTATTGACTGCGGTGTGGAAAATTAGGTTAACTTTTGCAACTAGTGAACATCATGTTAAATGATTCGTAAATTATTAGTCTACATTAATTTCAAACATTATATGGCGATAAAGGGTCGCCACTTGAATATGCTTTGAACCTTTTGTTTGAACCAGCACGTACTTTGCTGCTTTTTTTATTTTTGATCAGCACGTGCTTTGCAGCTGTTTTTGAAACAGCACATGGTTGAAATCTTTTGTTTGAACAAGCACGTGTTTTAAATGTAGCTTTGAACCAACAGATGCTTTAAAACTATTTTTTAAACCAGCACATGTTTTAAATCAGGACGTGCTTTGAATCTTGTTTTCTGTCCAGTGTCTAGCCGTTTTTTTTACATATTTCAGAGGAACACCTATTTCACAGACTTTGCCAAGTAGCTAAGATTATATCACACGTTTGCCAGACAAACAAGCAGGAGCTAAGCTTTCCATGAAAATGTAGTCGTTTTTCTTTTTATAAATACTGAGCAATCTAGACATGTTTCCTTGCCATTTTTGTGACCATGTAAGCATTACAGTTGTAGCATATGTTCGACACATGAAAAGTCATAGAAATATTCCAAACTCAGTTTTTAAATGTGGTATACGAGACTGTAGTAAATCTTTTAAAAAGTTCACTGCGTTTAAGTCACGTACATATAGATATCACAAAGATAATAAAGCTGCTGAGAGGCCCATTGTGTACCATGCAGATTTAATTTTGAAATGTCATGTTGAGTATTGCCATGTAAAATGTCAGAATATGAGTCGTTTTTTTACCCACCTGAGGACTCACATTAAAGAGGGTACAACTGTAAGTTGTCCATTTAAAGTTTGTGAGAAGACTTTTAAGGTGACATCTACACTCTCATCGCATTTGTCTAGAAAACATAAAAGGTGTTCGGAGGAAAACCTATGTGATGCAATTGTAGATGTGTCTGTTGTAAATCCAGGCATTTCACATGATATGAATGAAAAACAACCACATTCAGATGAGCTGACTGTGATTAACACTGATGACATGAGTAGTCAGCATTTAGATGTTAGACCAGAAAGTGCTGATGAGTCCCTGTTTTTGAGAAACTTTGCCCTGTTTTTATCTTAAATTGCAGGCAAAATTACTACTTCCAGCCTCTGTTATACAAACAATCATTGAGGACTTTCAAGAGATACATGACATTAGCCAATCACACTTACTTTACAAACTGAATGAAAAGTTGTCTATGCTTGGGGTACCAGAGGCTGAAATAAAAAATGTAGTGGAGGTGCTTAAAACAGAAGATCTTTTCAGGACTTGTAACACTCGTGCTTTGAAAACAGATCAAAGAAGAAAGACTGTATTTAAGAATAGTTTTAATAATTTAGAACCAGTGCCAATTTGTCTAGGACAAAATGAAAATGGAAAAGAGTGTTTTGCACAATATATCCCGGTGAAGCAGACACTTGCGTCTTTCTTTTAGTGTGAGTCAGTAAGGGAGCAGTACAAACAGTCCCATTCTCGTGTCCAGTGTGAGGGTGTTCTTAGGGATATTTGGGATGGTACCAATATGACAGAGAACCTGTTGTTCAAGAAGGAGGCCTCATCATTGGGCGTCATCCTGTATCAGGATGCTCTTGGATCTGGGAGAAAGAAGCACAAAATCCTAGCTGTTTATTTTACTCTTGCTGACTTTTTGCCCCACAATAGATCTAGCATTGATCAAATGCAACTAGTTCTTCTCTATCAAGAACAGGACTTCAAATATTTTGGCCAAGACATGGTCCTGGGCTTGCTGGTCAAAGATCTGAAAGACATTGAGTCCAATGGCGTTGCATTGCCCAATGGGCAAGTGTGTAAAGGTGCATTATTGACTCCCTATTTAATGAGCTCAGTTATTTTCATGTGTGCCAGCCAGGGTTACCGCCATGCCTCGGTCATGATCTTTTTGAGGGTGTTGTGTCCTATGACCTTGCTCTATACATAAAGCACCTTACTACCAAAGAGAGAGACTTGACATACTGTAAGTTAAATCGTCAGATTAACCTGTTTAAGTATCATGGCAATGATGCACATGACAAACCTTGTGAGGTCAGTCCTGGAAGTAAGAAACTTGCTGGTCATTCTGTTCAGAACTGGTGCTTCTTGCGTGTGTTGCCTCTGTTAGTGGGAGATCAAATTAGTAATCCTGCTGAAAGTGAGACATGGCAATTGATATTGCAACTTAGGCAGATTGTTGAGCTCATTTGTGCTCCTGTCATTACCACAGCTCAGATTACCTACTTAACTGTCCTAATTGAGGAGTATTTGTATTATCGATTTGTGAAATTTCCTGATCAGCCACTAAAGCCCAAGCATCACTATCTGACGCACTACCCAGAGCTCATTGTTGCCTTTGGGCCCCTCATCCGTCTATGGACACTGAGGTTTGAAAGCAAACACACATATTTTAAACAGTGCGAGAAAGTTACACAACTTTAAGAATTTGTGTTCAACACTGGCTGAAAGACATCAGCTCTTGCAAGCCTATTTAGGAGCAGGCAGTTACTTCCCACCTAGTGTCGTAGTTGAAAAAGGGACTGCATTCTTTTCTAGTGACTACAATGAAGAGATCAGGGAATCTGTTGCTTATTGTAACTTTGAGTCTGTCAACACTGTTGTTACCCATGAAATTACTGTCAAGGGAACAAACTATCAAAAGGGCATGTATATAGCAGTCGAAAAGTCTGATGAGGGAATTGTATTTGGTAGAATTAATCTTATACTTATTAACCAGGGGTCTGTTGTCCATTTTATCACAGAAAAATATAAATCTGTGCATCTGGCTGATCAAGGTCTTTATTGTCTGGAGTGCTTGCCACAGCAGATTAAATACACTTGTATTAATCAAGAAAGTCTACTAGATTACTACCCCTTGCCTGAGTATAAAATGTGTGACCTAACCATGCTTGCTTTGCACCACTCTTTCCCCTCACTAGAATAATGTCCAGTTTAGAGGAGGAGATCAGGGAGGAAATCAGGGGAGCCTTACCAAGTCTTTCAGCTGAGACCCTGCAAGAGCTGCTGGACAAATTAAAGAGCTGTGGTGTTGAGCAAAAAGCTGACCTGCAGTATGTGAGAGAGGAGGACATGTCAGACTTACTAAGGCCCATTCAGTGCAGGAAGTTACTTAATTCATGGAAGTCAGGTAATATATGCAGAAAATAATTTGGGGTAAAATATGTATTTTTTTTAAAACACTATTAGCTAATGTGTCTATAGCTCATTGAAATAACAGGGGTAGATAGAAAAGGTGACACAAAGGATATAAAGCTCTGGCAGGATATCAGTTCAGGCCAGGGGCTAGATGTGTTTATGTGGTAACTACACTAATAGCTAGTATGTTGTCACAGATGAGTATTTGATAGAATGTGTGTGTGTGTGTTTTAGAACCTGGAAAAATCCCTACTACTGCAGTCCTTTCCTTGTCATCAGTACCAAGTGCTCTTCCAAGTTCCTCAACATCAAGCACCCCAGCAAGTTCTCCACACACTGCCACCTCTATCACCTGGCCTGACATTTTCCAAGTTCCATGGGACAGAATGCCTGCTGGAGTACAGTCAGCAATTGCTAATGGCAAGAGACCAACTGCTGCAGATCGACGCCAAATGGTCAGAGTCCTGGCTGATGAATTACGAAGGTTTGAGGAAAACCCCACCAGATCACAGTGTTTAACAGTTGCTAATAACATCGTCAAAAAGTATCCACTGAGTTTTGCAGACACACTGAGTGGCAGACTCCCTGGGTGTGCCTCATACTCATCACTTCTTATTCAACTGAAGACGAACATTGAGCACCTAAACAGGAACAACACACTTGCACAGCGCAGATCCCTCAGGGACTCAAACAGAGCCCTCCTACCAAAGAGAGGGCCAACAGACACCTATGGCTGCACAAGATGGCAACCAGAGCTGCCACCTGGTGAGACTGATGACAGCCTTGAGAGAAACGGGCAAGGATGGAGGACATCTTTCTGCATGAGGGAACAGCTGGACCAGAAAGAGGAGAAGTCACCAAACTGATGGAGTCAACCTACTGCGCTCAGCGACGCATGCTCAACACAACACCAGCCCCGACCATTGAACATGTTCAGAAAAAATGGCCTTTCCTTTTCTGTCCAGCGGGCATGTATTGTCATTTTGAGCTCCTCACCGATAAGAACATCCTGAGAGTCCTAAACTTGGCCATGATGGAGGGTGGAAGAGTAATGGTGGAGTTCTTCAAGCAGCATCCAACCAATGAGGAGGTCCGATCCATCGTCTCCAATGAAGAAGATGTGGTCCCCCTACGTTGTACGGCTACTGCTGGCCCACTTTAAAGAGAGCATGGAGGGCCTTGTCCTTCAGGCTGATGTACGTTTAGTTATTTCAGTCATTATTAGGGCTGGGCGATAAAACGATAACGATATGTCTCGCGATAGAGACGTAATCAATATCAATAAAAAATGCGTTCGATAAAACGTTCGATAATTTCATTTTCTCCGTCGGAAGAAAACAAGGCATTCACTCCCTGGTAACCTAGCAACGTAGCGAGTGACAATCTAACAGCCAATCATGTAACAGTATCAAGTTTGGTTGCGCCATATTATTGTCTCGTGTTGATTCTTCAGTAACTGAAACAGCGTGGTGTGGTGAAAAATGAGTGCCGCAGCGAGCGAGGAAATTGTTGACAAAACAGGTAAAGTTAGCTCGCCGGTATGGCAGTTTTTTGGATTCTATAAATCTGACCGTAGTCAGACCAATGTAATTTGCAAGTTATGCAAAACCGTCGTCCCGACCAAGTCTGGTAATACTACGAACTTATTTTACCACGTTAGCCGCGCTCACCCTTTGGAGCCCAACCGTATTCGACAGCAACGTCCAACAACATCTGCAGCTGCAACACCGCATAAACAGCAGACCACCATGGAGAGGTACTCCGCATCAGTGCCTTATGAAAAAGCATCTAAACGGTACAAAGAAATAACGGATGCAGTGGCATATCATATAGCTAAAGACATGCTTCCGCTGAGCACTGTCGAGAAGCCAGGCTATAAAAATCTCATACACGTGCTTGACCCACGCTATGTTCTTCCTGGCCGAAAGTACTTTTCTAAGACTGCCATTCCCAAGTTGTATGTAATGTGCAAAGAATCTGTGCAACAAGAAATATTGTCAGCCAAGTACTTTGCAACAACCTCTGACCTGTGGTCAAGCCGTAATTCTGAGCCATACATTAGCTTGACCATTCACTTCATAGACCATGAATGGGTTTTGAAAACCAGATGCCTTGAGACTGCGTATTTCCCAGATGACCACACAGGAGAAGTGATAGCAGAAGGCTTGAAGGAGGCACTGTTGTCCTGGAGTCTGATCGAAAATAAAATGGTGTGCATCACCACAGACAGCGGGGCAAATGTAGTGAAGGCAACTTCACTGAACAACTGGACACGGCTGCAGTGTTTTGGCCATCGTTTGCACTCTGCTATTGGTGAGTAGCATTGTCATTTTAATGCTCATCATCCATGTTTGTTCCTATGTTGATTTTATTAGCCAGTAATTGAGATTAATGTAATTATAATTATTATCTATGAAAGCAGCTTTACACACTGATGTGTGTGTGTGTGTGTGTACTTGTGGACAGTATGTATATCAGGTGTGTGTACCTGTGGACAGTATGTATAGTAGATGTGCATGTGTGTGGACTGTGTGTGTGCGCGCGTGTGTGTGTGCGCGCGCGTGTGTGTGTGTGTGTGTGTACTTGTGGACTGTGTGTGTGTGTGTACACCTGTGGAGAGTATGTAAAGTAGATGTGTGTGTGTGTGTATGTACTAGTGGACTGTGTGTGTGTGTGTGTGTGTGTGTGTGTGTGTGTGTGTGTGTGTGTGTGTGCGCACACACCTGTGGAGAGTATGTAAAGTAGATGTGTGTGCGATCTATTATCAGTAATTTACTCTGGCGTTGCTTTTCTGCAGGTGCTGCGGGAAAGGATGGAAGAGTGGAAAGGGCTGTAGGTGTGTGCAAGAAAGTGGTCTCTGCCTTTTCTTACTCATGGAAGAAAAAGAATGCGCTCTCTAAAGCACAGCAACGTCTCAATCTTCCCACACACCAGCTGGTCACAGAGTCACTAACCAGGTGGGGCTCAAGACAAAAGATGGTGGCAAGGGTCCTAGAGCAACAAAAGGCCATCACTGAAGTTCTGTCTTCTGACAAAAACAACAGGCACCTGATCCCAACGTGGCAGGATATTGACATACTTGAGTCAATGCATGCAGCCTTGACTCCTCTCCTGGAGTTCACAGACTCCCTTTCTGGGGAGTCATATGTGACAGTCTCATACGTGAAGCCTGTGCTACACCTTTTCCGCTCCAATTTGTTAAAAGTTAATGAGGGGGAGACTCAGCTCACAAAAGAGCTGAAGACAAAAATAATGGCCTATCTCGATGAGAAATATGCTGGCCCTGAAACAGATGATCTCCTTGACATGGCTACATTTGTGGACCCTAGGTTTAAAGCCCAATACATCAGACCAGAGAAGGTAGCGGCCATTCAAATGAGAGCAGTGTCTGAGATCATGGATGAAGACCAAGGCCAGTCACAGGCAGGACCTTCAGAAGGAGCAGCAGACCAAGGTGCAGAAGGAGAAGCTTCCAGTGGACCACCTCTGCCACTGGGCATAAAGAAGCAACGCAAGTCATTGGGGAGCTTCTTCAAAAAACAGTGTCAAGAAGAGGATGCTTTGCCTCTCACTGAAAAACAAAAGTGGAGAGTGAGCTGGAAAGGTACCTGATGTGCCCTGATGCAGACAGTGAGTCTGAACCTCTGGCCTGGTGGAGGCTACATGAACAGAACTTCCCCAGATTGTCTCAGCTGGCGAAAAAGTACTTGTGCATCCCAGCCACCAGCACCCCGTCAGAAAGAATTTTTAGTACTGGCGGTAATATTGTTACATGCACCAGGGCAGCTTTAGACCCAGAGAAGGTCAACCAGCTGGTGTTCTTAGCACAAAATCTGGAGTGAAAATATACTTGAATAGTTCAAGAATGTTTGGAATAAGAATAACCTGAAGAGTTACTTTTTTATATCTATGCTGGTTTTATATTTCAATCGATGTTACTGTACTGTATCAGGTTTGTTTTTTATGATACATATGGAAAGTCTACCTCAGTTTATTTAAATTTCTCCTATGTTTACACAACAATGCACATATTATAAAAAACTTTACTCACCAGAAGGTGAATTAGCTTGTGAACTTCCTAGCACTAAACATGCCAAAAATAGTTATTCTCAGTTCTCAGGTTTCTCTATGTTTATATTTAACACTTTGCACTGTTTTATTACACTTTATTAAGCATTTCTTAAGTATTCTTTAATTTTGCACCTTAATGATAATTAAGTGTTCATTGTGATTTTAGACCTATGTTTACATTTTAATTATTTGAGGGTTTCCCATTGTTGTGTTGACATTTCTGCCTTTATAACTGAGGGGATTATAATCAAAGTGAAGGTTAAGTTTAAAATAAAAATGTTTAAATTTAATATATTTTTTTCCTGCTCCTTATTCTAAATGGGTCATGAAACATCAATAATTATCGATATCGACCGATATGAAACACTTATATCGTGATACAGTTTTCAGCCATATCGCCCAGCCCTAGTCATTATATCTATTTCCTGCCATAATTAGATGTTGTGTGATAGGTGATAATGTTGAATGCTTTGTTGGTGTTTTTGTCTTGTCCAGGTGACCGCAACAGCAGCAGACCCTTGGCCTTCCTGACAGTCCTAGGCTGATAGTGCTGGGTATGCATATGAATTATATGTTAACCATTTAGCAGACACTCTTATTCAGAGCAAAATACAGTAAGTACAGGCACACTTTACATTCCTTTAGTCAACTTAGTATAATGTGCCCTTCTAAAAGGCAAAATAATATTTGGTCCACTCAGAAATCAAACCAACAACCTTCTAATTATCTGTCTGGTTTGGGTGCACTTGTCCCCTTACTGGGATGGGTCACTGAAAATCCCTACTAAGTCATTCATAGGGATCACCTACATATGTTACTATGTTATTCATAGGGATCACCTACATATGTTTGTTTTTTTTATTTTCAGGTGACACACTTTCTGGGAGACACTGGATGATTTCCATTGAGGACCATGTGGTTTGCAAAGGGAGACAAGCTTACTTTCTCTCCGGAATGGCTGCATTATTTGCTACATTCTACGTCTTCAATCTACAATACCAGGAGGAAGCTGCCTGTACACTTGAGTTTATTCAAAGGTAGGATTTTTCCTCTGTCTGTCAGACTCACACACACCAGAGGGTAACACAGGACTATGTTTTAAAAAAATCATTAAAACAAAATTGTTTTATGTTCTGAAAACTAAAGGTATAATTAAGATTATTCAATTTGAAATTTCCAAGTATTTATTTGTTAGTAGTTATATGATTATCCTCGCAACCAAATGCTCTCTGCATGTCTGTACAGTGCCAGGAGTGTGAGGGGAGAAGTTGCATCTCCATTCCTACATTTTTGTTATTGTCTGTAGGGGTTAACATCAACACGTTTTCGGGACAAGTAAAAAAATTGCGGAAAAAAATGTTTTGGAATATTACATCGGCAATCGACTACTGGTGGACTTCCCATTAATGTTTTGATGACGAAGCATGTATATTTACGAGCTGCATGCATATTATTACTAATCCCACATTTTCCGACAGATTACAATCACTATCAATCAGATTTTAGTGTAATTTGTGATTTATGAATTGTATATCACTGAGTGCCCCTTTGTTTGTTTATTAAATTAGAATGCAGGCAAAATCTGTAAAATGTAGTTTTAAACTGAAGACTCACTCAGAGCACCAGCTTGACCACAGATCAACATGCAGAATGGCTGTCTCTGAATTCAAAGACTGCAAGTTTGTTTCTTGATCCAGGTTATATATTACATGTGCTTACCCATTCAAAACAATGACGTTGATTTTATTCTTAAGACAACACGTTTACACAAAAAATCATCTAAATGCATTTCCCATGAACAGGTGACGTTTTGGACAATATGTTTACTCATGCTGTTTTTTTTGTCTTGAAGGCGCTTCGTGGACATCAACCCAGAAAGGGGCTCCAAAGCAAGACAGGGCAAGGTGATTTCCAAGAAGACCGGGAAAGAAGTGCATAAGAAGCCCCTCACTGTGAATCCTCATGTCGCCACACTTCTTAGAAAGCTAATGGACTTTGAATGGGACTTTGTGTGACCCACCCATCGATTGCCCAAGGCAGGTAAAATATTTTGTGAAATGGACTTTGCTCTCTGATTGTTATCTGATGGGATGGCCAAAAACGTTTTTAAATGTTTTACAAGAAAAAACATGTCTTCCAGGTTTTGAATGGTATTAGCGCCAATATAGGCCTAATGTTCTGCTTCAATTGTGGTCTACAGTATGTGCTGCATTCAAGCACTGTTAATTGTAATGTATTGTTACAAATACACTGAACAAAAATATAAACGCAGCACTTTTGTTTTTGCCCCGATTTATCGTCAGCTAACTCACGTTCTAATAATAATCTAATAATTTTTCTATGTAAACAAAAGGCCTATTTCTCTCAAATATTGTTCACAAATTTGAGCACCACGGCCAGCTCCACAGCCTTAGGAATCCCAAACAATTCAGTAGGCTGCAGAGCTGGCAATGGAGCTGAATCCACCTGTTGTGGCTGTAAATCGCTGCGACATCTGTGGCATCAAAATTAGCAACATCTGTGGCATTGTGCTGTGTGAGAACTGCACATTTTAGAGTGGCATTTTATTGTGGCCAGCCTGAGGAAAATAGGCCTTTTGTGTACATAAGTCTTCAATCTTTGAGTTAAGCTCATGATAAATGGGGGCTAAAACATAAGTTTTGCATTAAAAATGTTGTTCAGTGTAGTATGTTGAAAAATACAGCTGTGTATGTTCAAATAACAAAGTTAGTTTTGTTCTGCTGCATTCAGTATGTAAAGACCCAACAAAGATGTTCGATACATGTAGCTGTCACTTTGTGAAATTCATTTTTGCAATGTAATATGTATTCAGCTTTACACTGTATGCAAACAATTATTAACAAACATTTACTTGTAATTATGCATTTTTGCTTATGGTTACACATTTTATTATTGCATTTTTGTATTTTCATGTCTTTGTTAATACAGATGCAACACAATTGGTATTTTGTTATCTCTAAATTTCTATACAAACGTAGGATTAACAGAAAGAATGACTGTAGCAACCTAAACATGGAATGACTGAGGAAGCATAATCTCTATCAGAACTTGTGTATATATAAACTCAAAATGTTTGGCCTTAAAAAGAACAAACAAAAACTTAAAAAACTATTAACTAGCAGAAATGTGTAGATTTATATTTACCAGTTTTATTAGTGATTATGAATTCTCATATTTAGGTTGACACAGACACGACCCAGTCATTTGTTTTATTAGTTCTAGAACCAAGGGAACAAACAACCAGGTTGCATCTGTAACCACCTGAACATGGCAACATACTATACATTCACTAATAAGCATGTCATTATGAAAAAAAAACATTATTGGTTAGTGTTTTGCTTCTGAAGTTGTTTGTTGGCAGCTTATGCTAATTGAGAAACGCCTTCTTAAATGTCCTCTCGTTAAAAATAAATGTCACACAATTCACTAAGAAGAAATCAGTTTGTTTTCTTGAAAGATATGTAAGGCATGCATTCTCTTGAAATTTTCCTAATTTTACTGACAATGTTTTGGTATGGCCATATTGTTTAGTTATAGTTTTGGCCTGCACCTAGAACTTGTGTATCTAAATGGGGATTTAACTGAAATTGCAGCCATTGAGGATGTATAGTTAATGCTGATGCAGTAGATCTCTTTTATATAGTATAGATACTGAAAATAAAGTAGTTGGTTGAAAATTAGTTATCATGTAAATCTGACCTACAGTAAGGCTGTAATTAAAGTTATTTGCTGGCAACCATGCCCCCAGCAATGTACTGTATATTGAAATATTTACAGAATGTGACTGTAAACCAAAATACAGTTAGATCCTGTAAAATTTAAATACAGTAAGGCTGCTGTGTAATTACAGTAATTGGCTGGCAACCATGCTGCCAGTAATGTACTGTATTGAATTATTTACAGAATGTGACTGTAAACCAAAATACAGTTAGATCCTGTAAAATTTAAAATACAGTAAGGCTGCTGTGTAATTACAGTAATTGGCTGGCAACCATGTTGCCAGTAATTTACTGTAAATTCAAATTTACAGTTAGTGGCTGTATTATATGAATACAGTAAGATCCTGTAAATCTGAAATACAGTAGGTCAGCTGTGTAATTACAGTAAATGGCTGGCAACCCAGCTGCCAGTAAATTACTGTAATTTTTACAGGATTTATTTTACAGTGTATGATTGTAAAACTTTAGATTCTTGTTTGACATGACCATCTGAGGCTCCCCAACAAATTTTATGAAAATTGGCTTCTAGGGGGCGCTATTACTACAAAAAGTAATCACCAGACTGACGTGACATAAATTGCGCAAAAATAAATTTGTGTAGCTAGCTACTTAAGTATAAACTTTGCCATATCTTGGCCAAAAAAAGCTATCATTGTAAAACTTTAGATTCTTGTTTGACATGACGATCTGAGGCTCCCCAACTAATTTTATGAAAATTGGTTGCTAGGGGGTGCTATAACAATGAAAAGTTTATATCTCATCAACCACTCTTGAGGCCACCCCTACAGTGGGGTACTGATTCGTCAAAAGGGGCGTGGCCTATGGGACCCAGTTTTGGATCTACCCCTTGTACTAATGTGAGTAACTTCAAATTTACTGTGTACATGCGCAATGGTTACTTGACCTAACATACCAAAAATTACACACGTGGATCACTAGGTGGCGCTATAATGGTGAGAAACGTGTTTTGTGCCCATAACTCCCACATTACACATTGCACAATCGAAATCCTTATATCCAAGTGTACCTTGAACTGAGCTGAATCTGATGATATAGGACACACCCATTTTTGATAACAAGATTTTTCACAATTTCGCGCAATGCGCAATCCAACGTTTTTGAACTCGTCCTAGACCGTGCAACCGATCTGCACGAAACTTGGTACCTAGCATCTCCAGACGGACCTGACCAAAAGTTATCAAAATAATTTTGTTACGTTAAACTATGCGCAATTGACAAACAAAAATATTTTCGTAGCTAGCTATGAAATATGAACTTTAGTATATTGCTTCCAAATTAAATGCTATCTTCAAAAAACCTGAGATTGTTGTTCCATGTCCCACACGATGTTCGGTACCAAATTTGGTGAAGATCGGCCTTTAGGGGGCGCTTTAATCAACATTTATGTGTTTAGGCAAATTTTAGGATTTACTACTTCCATTAATGTGAGTAACTTTAAATTGACAGTGTAGATGTGCAATGGCTACCAGAACTCACATTAAAAAAATTACACATGTGGGCAACTAGGTGGCGCTATAATGATGTCAAACGTGTTTTTACTTATAACTTCCACATTCCACATTGCACAATTTAATTTTTTATATCTATGTGTTCATTGAATAAGTTTAATCTAATGATATAGGACACGCCCATTTCTGATAACAATTTTTTTTACAATATCACGCCATGCGTAAACCAACTTTTTCAAACTCCTCCTACACCGTGCCACCGATCCACACAAAACTTGGTATCTAGTATCTCCCGATGGACCTGACCAAAAGTTATCAAAATAATTTTGCTATGTTAAACTATGCGCAATTGACGAACAAACAAATTTTCGTAGCTAGCTACTAAATATGAACTTTATTATATCGCTGCCAAATTAAATGCTATCATCAAAAAACTTGAGATTCTTCTTCAATGTCCCACTGTGATGTTCTATACCAAATTTGGCGAAGATCGGCCATTAGGGGGCGCTTTAATCAACGTTTATTTGTTTTGGACAATAACTCAATACATTTAACTGGGTCAATTGTGATCACAATATCTTTTCCATAGTAAATGCTATCAACATGAAACTTTTGGTGCTTGCTTGGCATGCCGCTCTGAAGCTCTGTATCAAATTTTTTGTCATTAAAAGTTGCTGTCGTCAACGTAAAGCAGTTTTTGCCCATTTACTCAATCAATGTTAATGGGATATTTACAACGGTGATGTACCACAAAACTTGTAGCTCACACCTCGATATTTTCTGACATTTGCCTCGCCAACTTTATACTTTGGGGTCCGCTTTCCATGATGACTATCCAAAAGTATGAGCTTTATTATTGTGTCAGACATTATAGAACATATAAAAAAAATGTATTATAATCGTATAGGCTACAATTTGTTTCAAACAAAGACACGATAAATTCATAATTAATGTAATATACTTTTATTCAGCAGATTTAATTGTGGTGTTCTATCCTAACCAATATTTCCTATATTTCTAAGCAGATGATCTATGTTATATTCTGATAAAATGCCACTCTTTGGGGTTATTAGAATACGCTGGATCATGTGCCTGTGTATCTGGCAAACTTTATTTCCTGTTTGGAGTGTGCAGTGTTAGAATTGGTTTGTTGCTAATCTAGTACAAAATTGTACTACAAAACAATATAAAACATTTTCAAGAACAACTATCTATAATGTAAACTGTCGGTAGCAGCCTAAATTAGTGACCTGACCTGAACAGTGAAAGGGAAATGGGACAAAGTTACAGAAAACATGTTGCCCTGCGCAATTAGGACAAATTGAACCAAATGTCAGTTCATTCAAATACGCTATCTGAATCATTAGCCACAGCTGTATGGCACTTCGATTACCTATACTATCTGAAAACCTATTTTCTGAATTACAGTTTACGGATCGACATACTGTGTGATGGCATTTCATCTGGTGGGTATTCCAGAAACCAGGCTGTGTGACATAACCGGGTAAGTTTCAGGGTAAGTAAATAGATAACCTCAGCTTTCGGTTCCAAAAACGGAGGTAACTTTCAGGGTAACTTTCACTCTCTGAACATAACCTGCTCCAGAACAGGTTATGTTCAGGTTATGTTCCACTGTTAGTTTGTTTCGGAGAGGTGACGGAGCATGTCGAGACCTTTTGAAGATGACATGAGTGGATGTCGAAGCACAGATAATACGAAATAGTATTTTCTGCCGTGAGAGGGTGATAAGACATCGATGTGCTTCGTTTCCAAATAAACATGAGCGTTTACACAAGATTCGTTAATTTATTTAACTAATGTTTTAAAACCACACATATCAAACGTCACACATTGCAGATCAGCGCTTAACACAGAGCACATTTTGTGCATAATTCCCCTTCGTTTTTTTGCGACGGGTAGTTTTTTCTATTGCATAGGAGATATTTCTCTGGCCATACACCAGTGACAGCTATTAAAGAGGAATTCCACAGAGTGGCAGGTTTGTCCTTTCTATGATGTTTAATGAGAGACGATTGTAGTTACATGTCACTACGTAATCTATTTATATACTGTGTAACGGCACAATTATTCAAAAATTTTTGTCATTGTATAACTTTTAATTTCAGGGTTCCCAAATGTGATTGGGTGCATTGATGTAATCCAAATTTTCAATAAAGCTCCTTCAGTCAATGAAAGAGACTGCTTGTGTTGTTCTTCACAACATTGCCCCCATGATAGGTGAGAGGTCCCCCCTTCTCTTGATGAAGATGGCCAAGGAACCCCATGTAACCCAGTAGACCAAAGAGATGTCAGGGTGGTACCAGAAATGATTTGTCAAAATCACTTTAATTAAAATCAGTTAACACTAAAGTTTTGATTATTGTTCATTTATTTCTCTATTTCCTGTTATAAAGACATTTGTATGTATTGCTTTATATACCATTCAACCACAATGTCACATTATTTTCAAATACTGTTTCCCACCTTAAGCTGGTGCTCTAGCAATTAAATTTTGAGTATGGGCTTTTGTATGTTGACCCTTTTTTCCTAAATTTGAAGCATATGCAGTAAAATAAAATAAGCATGCATAATGCAGAAGTGAAACAATGACTGTAAAATGCATTCCAATGCCTTTTGAAATGGTGAAAGTTGATGATTTTATTCATTAGAAACACTGATAAAAGAGTGAAAACATCATTAAATCGTAAGTTTTAATATGGTACACCTACATTTTACCAAGCCTCTTGTGTTTGTAGCTTTGTCTGATGAACTGCCCCCTGGAATCCCATTGACCACAGGTTGTATTTTAAGGGACAGTGCCAACTAACCCGGGGTGAGGGAAAGTGGAGCTGGACCCCCGCCTGCTTTACGGGCCTCAGCCTTCTTTCTATTGGCTACATAGAACATGTAATTACATTAGATACTAAATTATATTGCTTCAGTAACAATTTAGTAAGTTAGGTTTACTAGGATGGTGGGGTGTGTTGGGTGGAGCTGAATTGGGTGGGCCGTGACCGGCCTCACACTCTGGTACAGTAGGTGGCAGTATATGCACCATTAAGTCGGTTGCGATCTGCCAGATATCACAGAAGAAGAAGAAGAAGTAGCCTTCTAGCTGTAGCAAAGCAATGCTCAACTGGCAACTGTACGTAATCTATTTATTTTCAATGATCCTTCCTAAAACACAACGGAAAACCTCGGGAAATTGACTTTACCAATCGTAGCTGACCAGCTATGTTTAGCACTAGCAAGCTAGTTATTTACCACTCTACGGACACCTAACCTGGCTATAACTACCATTGTGGCTAATCCCATTGTGAGTTTAGCTAACCGAAGATCTGCACCACGAATGTAAGCATTATGATATTGAATAATGAATGTTTATAGAACATTGCAAAACATGTATACATGTTACCCAGATAGGTGGTTGATTGTATTGGTATATAATTATCAATTCAAACTGTCCCGATTTAAAGACTTTGACATTGGCTAATCTAGTTAAGTGAATAATATATAAATTGGGAGCTATAGGTGTTATGACCACAAAGTAAGCATTTACGATCTAATGAATAATATTTTCTAATTTATTTCAAAATGTATTGCCAATACTATTGGTGACAGATTATAGTTAAATATGTAGAAGACCTACAGAAGGGCATATTATATATCAGTTATATTACGAGCTTCGTCCAGCCACGCTAGGTATAGTAATAGCATAGGTAGCTAACAACACCTGATTCCCGGTCCCTCATCATTGAGTAATACTATAGACTGCCAGTAGATATTCGATTTCAACTTTCCCTTCACAATTTAGTTCAATGACAAGTTCAAAGCAAGATTACATTATTAGAGTATTAAGAGAAAACCATTACAATTATTATCGCTAGAGATTTGTATCCGAAAGGACGCATTAGCGCAATTGGTGAGCGCAATTACTACAAAACAATATAAAACATTTTCAAGAACAACTATCTATAATGTAAACTGTCGGTAGCAGCCTAAATTAGTGACCTGACCTGAACAGTGAAAGGGAAATGGGACTAAGTTACAGAAAACATGTTGCTAAACGTTTTGTAATTTTTTTCCTTTGGAACAAATGTAGGTATCTCATTATTTGGTTCTGATTTGTTTAATGTGTAAGGCAAAGTGTACAGACAAGATGGGCAGATATACACAAAATGCTACAGTAAATTGCTACAGAACCTGTGATTTTGTGAATCTATGTCAATTTTAAGCCTTGTCCCTGCGCAATTAGGAAAAATTAAATCAAAGATCAGTTCATTCAAATGCGCTACATGAACTGTTGGCCGCAGTATAAAGTAGCGACCTATTCTGAACAGTGAAAGAGATATGGGGTAAAGTTACAGAAAAAATGTTGCTAAATGTTGTGTTTTGTTTTAGTGTGTAAGGCACAGTGTGCAGACAAGAATGTTAGGCATACAAAAATTATTACATGAAATTACTAGAGAACCCATAATTTTGCGGATCAATGTTAAATTAATTTAACATTAGGACAAATTAAACCAAAAGATTGGTTCATTCAAACACAGTACATGAATACTCAGCCATGGCTTTACGGCACACTGATTACCACTGCTATCTGAACGACAGTTTATGGATCGACATACTATGTGATGGTATTTCATCATCTGCTTTCTTAGTTTGTAATCCCCTATGTTTTCTTGCTAATGACAACTTTATTAATCTTCTCTGACATTTTCGACCATTATCAAAGCACTTCTTTTAACATTTTAAAATGTATTTGAAATATCAGAGCATGTGCAAATTACTACAGACCTTGTATCTTGGGTATTATGATATTTTCCAGCTTTTGGGTCACAGGTATCGCGCCTTTGGTTCCGATTTCATAGGTTCTGCTTTTGTGGGCTCCGCGGGTCATCGGGGTGACTTGCACCAGGGGGGACTTGCACCAGGGGGGACTCGCCAGGGACGGCTTGGACCCCGTCAAAACTGCTTGCAGTTCTAGTTTCCATTTTATCCTTCTGACGACCTTTGGAATAAATTCCACCTTTACCTGCTCTTGTCTCCTCGCCTACTTAACGTGACAGAAATAACCGACCGTAAACCATGGAGGCAGCAGGTGGAGAAGGAGTCGCTGATGCGTGGAGCGAAAGGGACCGTGTGCTAGAGCAGCACCATAACCAGCTGGCCAATCTTGAGACTGCCATGCAAGAGATGTCACAACGCCTTAGGCGGTTGGATACTACCGGTTCGCCTTCCCCATCTGTGAGTTCAGCCGCTATTCCTGACCGTTCCTCAGCCAGTTTACCCAGTGGAATGTTACTGACGTTGTGCCTGCTGTATACCAGGATCTACGGGAGGTGTTCTCTGCGGGGAGGGCCACCCAACCACCTCCACACCGTTCCTGGGACTGCGCCAGGGCGTGACATACCCAAGGAGCCATGTCTATCCCCTCTCATGTGTGGAGACTGCTGCCATGGAAACGTACATCCAAGAGTCCCTGAAGCAGGGGTTCATTAGACCTTCGACCTCTCCGGTCTCATCAAGTTTCTTTTTTGTTAAGAAGAAGGACGGGGGTCTTCGTCCCTGCGTGGATTACCGCACCCTGAACCAGCTCACGGTGAAGTACCATTTTCCCTTACGCTGATACACGCTGCTATAGAACAAATGCATGGGGCAAAGTTCTTCACTAAGTTGGACCTACGAAGCGCATATAACCTGGTGCGTATCCGGGAGGGTGACGAATAGAAAACGGCCTTCAGCACCACGTCCGGGCACTATGAATATCTGGTTATGCCCTACAGTCTGTGTAATGGTCCTTTTGTTTTCCAATCATTTGTTAATGAGGTGTTCAGGGATCTGCTCAACCATACAGTGATTGTGTACATTGATGATATCTTGATTTTCTCCTCCTCCTATGACTTGCATGTTTGCCACGTCCGGGAGGTGTTGACCCGACTGTTGGCTCATCATTTGTACGTCAAGGCAGAGAAATGTTTGTTCCATAGGAGGGCTGTCTCTTTCCTGGGGTATCGCATCACTGACTCAGAAAGGGAGATGGAGGAGGACAAGGTGGATGCCGTGCGATCCTGGCCTAGGCCCTCTACTGTGAAAGAGGTACAACGTTTCCTGGGATTTGCGAATTTCTATCGCAGATTCATTCGGTCGTTCAGCGCTGTGGCAGCGCCTTTGACGGTTCTTCTGAAGGGGGGTCCACGGCACCTGTCTTGGTCCGCTAAACATCCGCACCTATACTCAAACACCCTGACCCGGACCTTCCCTTCGTGTTTGAGGTGGACGCCTCGGAACGGGGTCTCGGTGCCATCCTTTCCCAGCGACAAGGTACTCCGCCTAAACTGTTTCCCTGTGCTTACCATTCTAGGAAACTCAGTCCTGCCGAACAGAACTATGACGTGGGGGACAGAGAGCTGTTGGCAGTGGTAGAGGCCCTTAAACGATGGCGTCACTGGCTTGAGGGGGCTAAGCAGCCGTTCGTAGTATGGACGGACCACCGCAACCTGTATCTGAAGGCGGCGAAGCGGCTAAACTCCCGACAGGCCAGGTGGGTGCTGTTCTTCACTAGGTTTGATTTCACTATCTCCTACCGCCCAGGCTCTAAGAACCAGAAGGCTGATGCGCTGTCGCGCTTACATGATGGAGAGGAGAGTTGCACTATGGACACGCCTGTGATACCGCCCGCGCGCATCGTCGCGCCCATACAATGGGAAGTAGACGGGGACATCAGACAAGCACAGGTAGGGAACCCTGCCCCGCCAACATGCCCTCCTGGTCTTCTTTTTGTGCCTCAGGTGGCCTCAGATGGCGCAAGACGTTCGGAGGTACGTCTCCTCATGCTCCACCTCCGCACAAAGTACCAGTCCCCGACATCGCACATATGGTAAGCTTCTCCCGCTGCCTACCCCTCAAAGACCCTGGTCTCACCTATCGGTGGACTTTATCACTGACTTACCTCATTCCAGAGGTTACACGACTGTGTTGGTGGTGGTAGATCGTTTTTCAAAATCCTGCCGTCTGATTCCCCTTCCCAAATTGCCCACTGCTATGCAAACTGCCGAGGCCCTGTTTACCTATGTTTTCAGGATATACGGTCTCCTGGAGGACATCGTTTCTGACCGAGGTTCGCAGTTTACGTCCAGGGTCTGGAGGGCGTTCATGGGAAGGTTGGGGGTGGTGGTCAGCCTGACCTCGGTGTACCACCCTCAATCTAACGGACAAGTGGAACGGACCAACCAGGAGATCGGGAGATTTCTTCGCTCCTACTGTGGCAACCATCAGGAGGAGTGGGCTGACATTCTGCCCTGGGCAGAATATGCCCAGAATTCGCTGAGGCATTCTGCTACTAACTTAACACCTTTCTAATGTGTGCTAGGCTTCCAGCCCCCCCCAGTTCCGTGGCATCCTAGTACGGACCACATACCCGCGGTGGATGAGTGGTTCCGCCGGGCAGAGGCATTGTGGACCGCTGCGCACTCTCGCCTTCAATGGGCGGTGCGCGATACAAGGTGCAGGCCGATCGTCGCAGGTCTGGGGTGTCTGTCTTCCAGCCTGGCGACAGGGTATGGGTGTCTACCCGGGACATGTCGCTGCACACGTCTAGTCGCAAACGGTTTCTGGGTCCTTTTCCCGTTCTCCGACGTGTCAACGAGGTGACGTTTACTCTCAGCCTTCCTGCTCACATGAAACTGTCACCTTCCTTCCATGTGTCCCTTCTAAGGCCGGCGGTTCGCGGTCCCCTGGACAATAGCGGGCTCGGAGCAGACCCTCCTGCTCCGCTGGTCGTGGATGGGGAATCGACGTATGCGGTGGGTCACCTACTGGATTCCCGGCGGCGGGCGGGACTAACCTTCTGTTTGAGTGACTTTATGTTCGGACATTAACCTGTTATAGCCTTCTCTATGCGCGGCTATGCTGCCTAGTTACTTCGTGGAGTTCTACCCCACTCTATGGGGAAGGCTCATTATTACACACACAGGTGCACCTTATTTCAGTTATGTTTGCCCTATTTAAGTCTACTGCATTGGCTACTGGTTGTCTGTTATTGTTTTGCTGTCGCTGACGCTGGGAGCTGTGTTCTCCCGTTATATTTTCCATTGTATTCTTCTGACGACCTTTGGAATAAATTCCACCTTTACCTGCTCTTGTCTCCTCGCCTACTTAACGTGACAGCAACGCTGCAGTCAGATCAGAAGACTCCAACCTAATGTCCCACCCCCTATTGTATTTGCATTTTCAATCCATATATACAATGTAAATACAAATTCAAAATGGGATTGTATTTGTCTTTCCATATCATGTATATACACATTGCAAATACAAATACAAAGTGGCTTTGTTTTTGCATTTATAATGCCATGTTTACACTGCCCTGCCATTTTATTTGTATTTCCAATGTCATATATACACAATCCAAATTCAAATACAAACAATTGCATTAGTATTTGCACTGTGTATTAACATGGCATTGTAAATGCAAATACAATGCCAATTTGTATTTGTATTTGCAATGTGTATATACAGTGGCTTCCAATTATATCAGCACCAGCAAAACCGGATGTGAAAAAGGTCTTTATTTTTATATATTTACTCCTGTCAGCCATATGTCCAAATAATTCATATTGATGTGCCACAAAAGGATGTTGGGCTGCACCAATCAGGAAAATGCTAAGGTTATAGCTCAATGGTTAAAAATGGCAATGATTTACAAGTTTAAAGCAACTGGAAATGTTAACAATGAGCATGGAAGAGGATGTGTGTACATATTGCTCCACACACTAGTAGATTATATCGCACTCAAAAAATGTGCCTTAATGTATTTGTTTCATATTGATTAGACATATATTGAACTACTGTTTTTTTCTGTGTCCATTAACCAACAGCAGCAACCTGTTCTCTTTATGAATGTGGGGAAATGACAGAGCTAGACAGGAGGAAGATGAAGTTCAACAAAATATAATGCAATGCAATGGAGACCAAAGACAAGTCAGAAGAATGCACAAATGCACACAAGAAAAATAATAACTAAAATGAGAAATACGCTAACTAGGAAACTGGCATTAAATACAGCACGGGGCTCTGAGACAAGTAACATCCACAATACTAGACAAGGTAGTGAGAGGCATTTAAATACGATTCATGATTGGGTAGATTTCAGTTGTGCGTAATGGAACATTACGAAACATCTGTTATCATCCAACCAGGTAGGGCTGCCATAAAAAACTCACTGTTTAATATATCTATAGACTAGTAAACCCACATTTTAATGAACACATGATCCAACTCAAATGTTCTTACTCAAAAATATTACAGGTCCTTCTCAAGAAATTAGCATATTGTGATAAAGTTCATTATTTTCCATAATGTAATGATAAAAATTAAACTTTCATATATTTCAGATTCATTGCACACCTACTGAAATATTTCAGGTCATTTATTGTTTTAATACTGATGATTTTGGCATACAGCTCATTAAAACCCAAAATTCCTATCTCAAAGAATTAGCATATTTAATCTGACCAATAAAAGAAGTGTTTGTAATACAAAAAAAAGAAAAAGTCAACCTTCAAATAATTATGTTCAGTTATGCACTCAATACTTGGTCAGGAATCCTTTTGCAGAAATGCATCCTTCAATGTGGCGTGGCATGGAGGCAATCAGCCTGTGGCACTGCTGAGGTGTGATGGAGGCCCAGGATGCTTCGATAGCGGCCTTAAGCTCTTCCAGAGTGTTGGGTCTTGCGTCTCTCAACTTCCTCTTCACAATATCCCACAGATTCTCTATGGGGTTCAGGTCAGGAGAGTTGGCAGGCCATTTGAGCACAGTAATACCATGGTCAGTAAACCATTTACCAGTGGTTTTGGCACTGTGAGCAGGTGCCAGGTCGTGCTGAAAAATGAAATCTTCATCTGCATGAAGCTTTTCAGCAGATGGAAGCATGAAATGCTCCAAAATCTCCTGATAGCTAGCTGCATTGACCCTGCCCTTGATAAAACACAGTGGACCAACACCAG
>JACXGM010010420.1:0-26306 GCA_016801145.1 Umbra pygmaea | reverse complement strand
TGTGTGTGTGTGTGTGTGTGTGTGTGAGAGAGAGAGTGTGTGTGAGAGTGTGTGAGTGTGAGTGTGAGTGTGAGTGTGAGTGTGAGTGTGAGTGTGAGTGTGTGTGTGAGTGGGTGGGTGCATGCGTGTGTGCATGAGTGTGTGTGTAAGAGCATGTGTGTCAGTCAGGTAGTGATGGCATTAAGGGCCCGGCAGCCTGTCTGTCTGTCTCTGCCTGTGTTCAAGCACGGCATTCTGTTTTTCTGCCGTCTGCTGGATGCTCTGACAGCAGAGATGAAGGTCTGTCATCAGTAACCTTTCTCCAGTAGCAACAGACTTGCCTCTCATTGTCTGAGCACTCGCTTACCCAATGAGAGAGAGAGGGAGAGAGAGAGCGAGAGTGATTGGAAGGTAGAGGGAGACGGAGGGGGGGGATTGATTTCTCTCTAGTCTGGGAGAGGAGTGTAGAAACCTTTAATTTCCCTGTTGTCTGGCTCTATGGCCCTAGACCCTAACTGACCCTCCAGGTGTTGGCTATATGTTTATCATTCGCTTTCTGCTTGATCCCACGTGTCATGTCTATTTCTCTGGCATAGTGGGCTACAGGACCTCTCTGTTTCTCCACCTGTCATCCGTCCATCTGTCCACTGGTGAGTGTTGCCCTGCTTTGGAAGCTAGTTCAGTTGCAGTTATAGCTCTTCTTTTTTTATTGACCCATCTCTGTCTTCGTCTCACTCACTTCCTTCATCTCACCTGCATGAATGTTAATATATTTTACTCATTGCAAGGACCTCTCTCCCATATGAAGAGAAGATGGTCAGGCTCACTCTTTTTTCTGAATACATTTAAATTAATTGGTACATGTGAAGCGGGCACAGCTTTTCATCTTCAAAATCTAATTAGGTGTATTTAGCACACTCTGTGAGTACTGATTGCTACCTTAGCCACTCTGACTGCCAACTTCTGGAGGTTTTAGGAGGTTATACCACATTAATTAAAACCCCCTCAAGCTGAGTGTCTCACGGGTGAGACAACGTGACATCATCACATTCTCATGTCAATAGCTTCATTTGTGTTTGTGGTAAATAAAATAAAACAATATTTGTTTTCACTGTGTCTTTCGGACTTCTGTACATGCACCTCTACAGTATGTATTACCCTGCATAGAATGTGCTTTTCCCCCTGTTATTAGTGTATAAAAAATACTAAAATGTCAGTTTTTGACAAACTGCTTGTACACAACCAAAGCTATATTAGAATATATTCAGTGGTTAGCTACATTTTTCTGAAGAGGTCACAATATCCAATGGTAGCCCCGGACCTAGGAACTACAGTAGCCCTAACTTACAAGCTAGATCTAACCTACAAATTAGACCTAACCTACAAACAAGACCTAATCTACAAACTAGCCCTCACAAACTCAAATACAATGTTTACTCAGTAGTTTATGGAACACAAGGCTGTTTGTGGTTTTGCTCTTCGACACCCACGCGCTATCGACCTAAAGGTAAGCTGAATATCAGTGCTTTAAAAATAGTTTTCCAAGTGTTATTTTTATGGTTTCTTATATCTTCTAGATAAAATGTTGTTGTATGCTACTAGCTGTTTAGCACTGTTACATTTTGTTTTGTAACCGTGTTGTTCTTTTGTGTTTTCTGGTGCATGTTCCCTTGCCCAAGGTCATTGTGTTAAACTGAGTGCTCAGTGAACCTGTTACAATATTGAGATGTAATGACCCCTGAAGATTAATATTCTATATGCATCAGATAACATGGGCTGATTCCCAATTACTAGAGCAGCATGCAAGCACTGACACAGGCCTGGAGGTTTGGTCCTTCAGACCAGAGAAAGCTCAGGTCAATCCATCACAGACAGGCAGATGGGGGCAAGTATGGGTTTCCTTATTACTGTTGCTCAGATCTCTGCGGACATCCTGGGTGTATGGGTAACTCAGAATTGCCGAGGCCGTAATTCTACTATAAACATCCATACATACACTGTAAGCTTATGGAACCAAGCTGCTTATAAGGCCTGTGTGTATAGGAATGCACAAAACAAGGCATTTAGCATGCATGTGCGCATATGTATTTTTGTGTGTATTTCACGTGCACACGACACACATCTATAGGCTGTCAAGCATGTGCATCCTGTGTGTTGTGGCCGGCAGTTCGGGTGAGAGCTGCTCGTCAGAGTGAATGACGTGGAGGTAATGGTTTTTGGAGAAGACACTGTTATTACAGGAAATGATTGGCCAGCCTCCTCTCACTGGGATGCTACCCATTGATCCTCAATGTCAACACTTCACTTCTCCTCACTGTTTACTGAGGTTGTCCAAGACATATAGCTCGTCTTGGCATGAATGAACACACACACAAGCATGCAATAGGAACAATCACACAGACACACAAACAGACATCCAGGCACGTACTCTCACCCACACAAACACAATCATTACCACTCTACATGTGGTATCCTAGGAACCCCACACCTTTTCTTGGATCTCTCGAGTAAAAACATGTCCTGTTATTTTGCCATTGAACACACTGCAACACAGGACCCGTCAATGCAGCCAGAAACACGCTTCCAAACTCAGCCTGACGATCCTGCGGTGGATGTGTTAATTATTCTCAGCCGCTCTGCTTGTGTTTGCCCTCTTAGCCGTGTGCTTCGAGGGTGTTTGTGTGCTTAATAATTAACATCTACAGTAACTTCAAAGGCACGTCAACACTGAGCCTCTCACTGATAAGTCATACTGCGCTACATTGTAAAGAAATCCTCTGGAATTTACCGGCCCCTTCTGCACATTGCAGGCCTGCTTCTGATAAAATGTGATCTACATAACATGCCTGTTTGTGTGTTCGTTATTATTATTGTGGAGTTACTCTTTTAAAAATAACAATATTCAATCTACATAACATGCCTGTCCGTGTGTTCATTATTATTATTGTGGAGTTACTCGTTTAAATAATAATAATATTCAATCTACATAACATGCCTGTTTGTGTGTTCGTTATTATTATTGTGGAGTTACTCTTTTAAAAATAACAATATTCAATCTACATAACATGCCTGTCCGTGTGTTCATTATTATTATTGTGGAGTTACTCGTTTAAATAATAATAATATTCAATCTACATAACATGCCTGTCCGTGTGTTCGTTATTGTTTTTGTGGGGTTACTCTTTTAAATAATAACAATATTCAATCTACAAAAATCTTCTGTTAATTCCGTATTCAGAGGTTTTCCAGAAATCCGTGTTTGAAGATTCCTGGATTCAGGTGAAAAAATACATACAATTTTATCCTACAATAATATTAACATAAAACATTTCTGGAGATTACCAGAAGGTTGCAAAATGAATTCACAAATGTTTCCAGTTAAAATTATACAGCAAAATGTGAGGAATCACCTTCAAGACCTGCTAATATTTGCAACAGCTATTACATTACGTAGGCTGGTAGCATGCTAAATAGGATGTAGTCCTATTTAGCATAGGGTGTAGTCCTATTTAGCATAGAACTACACCCCAATTTGGCCTCAATTTGATGAGGCCAAATAGATTTTTCATGTCAGAGTCATTTGTGTTCAATAGTAGTACAAAATACAAATAGTTTTTAACACCATTTTCTCCCCAATTTCTTGGTATCCAATTGTTGTTATGGTAAGTATCATTGCAGCAACTCGTTTAGTAAATCAGCTAGTTTTTTCACACCGCTCCTTTAACTAGGCAGTAGACAGATCATAGAACATAAGGTCATGTTTACTTGAATATTGACATCAATTCATTTGTAGGGGCATGGCCTGCTTAATATAGTCACTAGAGTGTGTCTTAAGGGCTTTGCACTATTGTCGCTAGATGACATCATTCTGTGTTTTTTGGGGGTGGTTTGCGTGTCGAATTCGGGGATATGGCCAGTCACAAGGTATGGCACTCTGCCTGTAAAACCAATTACTTTCAATTAAAAATGTAGCTCCACTTTCCAAATAGCTGTGCCCAGCAATGTGGCACACACCCTTTGGAAATACTATTGAGTTTCTGCCCTAAATGTTCAAATGATTTAAACTTTCACTGCTACACTGAACAAAAAGGCTGTTGAATTTACATATAAAACTATGTAAATCGGTTGCATGTATTAATACAGTATTTTAGATAGAAATTAATCATGTTGACTAAACTGTATAACTATAATACTGTATGTGCAACCGATGCACATGATGTTTTATGAAAAATCATCACCCTTTTTTTGTGTAGAGCCACAGATTTGCGCCACCAATTGGATTAGAGTGTGTGGTCATATCGAACAGATTTTTTTGTGTTTTGGGGTTTCTATAAAGATGCCTTGTGCTTTACCTTTGTTGGACAAAGTGCATACGGCCTATAATTTGAATACCATTACTGTATGGACAGTTTGCTAGCTGATTTAAATGTAATGCTTTTTGGGAGATTTCACCAGGTCGGGCAAATGGATTAGTTACTATGTTTCTTTGTTTTGCTTGGAGTATTTGGTGCTGTAATTGTTTAGAAAGCCTCACACCTCTCTTTGCTTGTAAAGGTCTGAACACTCATAATCACTGTTGTTTTAGTAGTCATCCCCCACCACTCCCATCTTTGTCTGCCATTGGGAGTGTTTGGAAGTAAACAAGTACAACACCTACTATATACAGGTCCTTCTCAAGAAATTAGCATATTGTGATCAAGTTCATTATTTTCCATAATGTAATGATAAAAATTTAACTTTCATATATTTTAGATTCATTGCACACCAGTACACATGCCTCTGACAATGAGGGTTTGCGCCCCGGGTCGACTGCCTGTGCCCTTCTTCTCTTTGTCTCCCTAGTTTCTGCTTCCTCCTGCCCTGTCAATAGAAATGTATAAAAGAAAATACAGTATGTGGGTAGAGGATGTATAGGCTTATATTCACAACAAAGCCAAGCTATATAAATACATATTGCATAGAAGGAAACAACAGACCTGGCAGAGCATCTCCACGGAAGGTACCCAGCATCTGGTGATGTCGATGCATCGCAGACTTCAAGCAGTCATTGCATGCAATGGATATGCGACCAAATATTGACAATCATTAATGTATTCTACATTATTTTAAACTGTCCAATGTGTTTTGATGCCCAAAAATGGGGGGGGGGGGGGGGTGTATAAAATGTGCTGTAATTTATTGTAATGATCTGTGTAGTGAAGGAGGAGAATGAAGCAGGAGTGTACTGTAGCTTGCTTGGTATTTATTAATTTACGGGCAAGCAAAAACAGCACTGTCAATTCTACATACTAAAGTGGGTACGGTAATCCCCAAAACAAAGAATGCCTAGCAAGGCAATGTGGTAATCAGAAGTTAGCACAGGGACATAGCATAATAGGCCGACAGACAATACATACCACAATGAAGCAAACAACAGAGTATTTACTGTATTTAGAGTATTAGAAAATCATTATACCACTTTGAAATAGTCATTTTTTTTGTTCCAGCTTTATTTACACATCCCGCCTTTCAAAAAATAATGTAAAAAGGCAAAGGTTCGGAAACATAAAAAACTATAATGAAGCAGCTATCTAGCAGAGGGCTGCAGGCTTCCCTCAAGAATTTGGGTATACAGTCCCTGCTGAAGAGCAACACCCCCACAACATAATGTTGCCACCACCATGCTTCACAGTATATATGGTGTATTTTGGGTGGTGTGCTGTGTTTGGTTTTTGTGTTTTGGTTTTTGTGTTTTGGTTTGGTTTTATGCTTGCAGTTGAGTCCAAATCGTCTCATCTGACCATAAAACCTTTTGCCAAATGGCATTAGAATCTTCCAAGTGCAGACGTGGCCCTTTCTCAGAGGAGGCTTCTTTCTTGCCATCCTGACGTACAGGACAGCTTTGAGTTGTAATGGTGTTGGGTTGGAGTCAGATGCTGAAAATGGTTGGCAGTTTAGTCCAGAAACTGCACTTCAAATTAATTAATGAGGCACACAGGCCTACATATCAATATGTGTAAATAGCAGGCTATCTATCGCCTGACATAAATATCTCAGTTTAAAGGCAATGCCTGAAGTAATATCAGTCTCTAACAAGGCAACACCTAGCAATATGAACACAGTCTCTGAAATATATATTATTTTCGGATAACACAGGTAGCAACCTGGGAAAATAATAAACCCAAATAATAAACTTGGTCCGTCCCACTGAAAAACACCATACATTTTACAAGAATTCACAAGACACACTAGGAAAAAGGGGTATATATACACGAGGACAATCAACACAAGACAGGTGCGTAACTGGGAATGGTGATCTCAAAAGACCGGAGACAATGAGTGCTGGAGCTGATGCGCACCAGCAGGGGGAGATCCAGACCGTGGAATGAGAGTTGTTACATGAATAAAGCTTGTGAGATTGTTGTCACATGCACAGACTGACAAATCTCAGCCATAAGTCCTTCAAAGTAGCCATTGACATCTTGATCCTGATCATTGTCCTCCTGGGTTGGTCATACAGTTTGGAGGGATGGCCCGATCTAGGAGATGATGGTTGATTTTGCAACACATAGTAGTATTTGGCAACTTTGTTAGTGCTTTAATATAAGCTCATACAACGTCAATAACTACATTGTTTTTAACATCAATTTCAGCTATGGTTGAACAGCGCTGGAAATGTAGTCTAGATTAGATGTGACTTATAACAGAGAAGATATATTCGGTTACCAGTTCGATTCAGTTGTGAAAGTTGAGGAAAAATATTCTGTAATTTACATACAGAAGAGCTTGCTTGACGTTTACAAACCATTGCACAGTGTTGCTTGTCAAAACCAACAGAAGGTATTGTGTGTGTGCGCTGAGTGTGGGTGAAATAATTGATTTCGGATTTCAGCATAGTTTGACTTCTATGTTGATGTCTTGAATTAAATGTTATCTTTGTGTTTCTCGCGGCACCCTCACATTTTCGCAAATTCTTCCACACTCACAATCCTCTTCTTGACCGTTCCACTATTGTTTTTCTCCTCCCTAAGTCTCTGTCGGTCCCTTCTGTCTCGTTCCATTACAGAGTGTCTCCGTCTTTCACTTTGTCCTCAGAAGCCCACCTTAAAAATTAAGAGAGGAAGGAGAGCAACCAACCAGGCAGAAAGTGATGACAGGTTATTTTTCACCTCCCCTCTCCTGACAGTACAATGCTATTTCCTCCTCTCCTCTGACACACACAAGATTTAATCTAGACATCTCAGGGTGGCCCTTCGCTGCTGTAACCAAATGAAAACCATTATTACACACGTTACACAGGGCTGGGAAAGGGGGGCCTTCAGAAAAAAATAACAGACCAGATCACCACTTACACAAGACTTGTGCATGCGTGTGTGTGTGCATGCGTGTATGTATATGTGGGTGTCTGTTCCACATGTGATACGTCTGGTCATAATAGTGACGGGCACTGGGCTTTTGGTGAGGTGAATGTTTAATGGGTCTGATGTTAGTTTAAAAGCGGTATTGTTCACTGAAGCAGTACTTTGGAGACACGTTAAACCATAAAATGAAAATCCCACCAAGGACCACTTTTCTGCTGCTCTAAGTTATTATTCCAGAATGCCTCACTCTTCTTCTGATTTCAGTGTCGTCATCATCCTCCATCTTATTGGAGTCCATCTGTGGAGAAGGAGCAGGTACATGGACTAAATACTGTACATGTGGGAGTGGCCAAACATGCCCCTCTTTAACTACATCGCTACGATTGCGTTATGAAATTTATTCTGAAATGTGTTTCAGGTGAGAAGCAGAACGATTGTACGGGTCATTATGTTTAGTCACCGGAGACAGAAACACAGTGAATTTGATACCAACATTTTTCGACAGACCTCAGGTGCTTATCCTTAAAGAAAGGACAGGACACAGATATTGTTTAAATGTTTTAAAAATCATTCCAAAACAATTCACTTTGTCATCAGCCTGGTTGTGTAACGTTACTCTACATTAGTAGTTAGGGAGTAAATATGTAGTCCCTGTCCCTTTAAGAAGCAAACAAGTCCTATATTGCAGCATGTAATATTGATAGTGCTTCAGAGGAAGGATTTAGAGCTTATTTACCTACCCAGCTGAGTGCTTCAACACAGCCATAAACAAGTGGCCTGGGGCGCTCACGTCCTTTACTAACATATTTAATATCAGAAATAAAAATAATACATAGGTTTGTCATAGCTCTATTGAAACACATATGTATAGCCCACAGCAGTAAGGCCATTGAAGGTCATTTAAGTCTTGAACCAAGAACCCTTCGGTTACAGTGTCTCTCATTGTAACAGAAAAACAGAATCGGATTGAAGACTAGGCCACAACAAAGCTTTCTCCTCATCTCTACACTGGAGCCCTGCAGGCTTGTGGGACCTGGAATATATGCCGCTAGGCTAGCAATGGTGTGGCCCTTCATGGCTCTGCATGGCCTGATTCCCTGGTCCCCTGCTCCGTCCTTCACATTTCCAGTCAGCCAGGTTCATGCCAACTCCTGTTACATCACATTATCACAGTGCTTACAGGACACAGACTGGATTCTACCCTGACAAGCCACCGCCAGTTCTCCAGCGATGATGACCTAATGTGATTTACTAAATTGCATTTGCAGTGCTTTACATACCTAATTAGATTATTTCTTTCAAATTACTGGACATGCCGATGTGTTAATTAAGTTATTTGCACCCCTTTAAAAAAAAACACGTCTAAAAATAAAGAACAAATGTTTGCATTGAGCACTACCTCAACATAATTACTTTAGTATCAAGCGGCCACAAATTTTGCATGTTAATAAATAACTGTGTTTTTTGAAGATACAGCACAATATTTACTGTACCTTATCCTACTTAGAATGCATCATGGGATGTGAACTTTTCTGAATTAGATAAGAATTATAAGCAGAGGTCAGTCGATTCATTGTTTTTCTCCGTGGGGATGTTTTTACTGATCCTATATGCCTTTATGGGCTGGAAAATGAATCCAGTGTGTCAGGACAGACGGCTCATTCTAAAGTGTCTCTCTGCAACAGACACCACTGGTCTGCAGTTACTTTGTCTGCTTGTATCACACAACCGGCGTGGCGTGTGAAACCGTGGCAGCTCGTACGCGCATCACTCCCCTTGAATCCTTTCCGACAAATTTCATAGGTACCCTGATGTTCGTGGCTGGCAGTGCGACACCACCACCGCACCTTGATGGCGCACACACTCCCTCCTTCCATCTATCTCCTTTCTCCTATCTCTCCCATTCACTTTCCAACACACACTCACAGAATCACATCGTTTTTTTGTTTTGTTTTTACCTGCCAGGCCTGCTCTGTGATGCTGGGTATGAGAATACCTCAGGCAGTGGGCGGTGTGATGTAACCTGAGCTGCACCATGTCGCTTCTGACAGGAGGGCCCTCCAGGGAAGACTGTCTCTAGACTGCATCCTGCCGCCCAAATGCTTTGCTACCCTGGGCTGAACTGTTCCTCTGCTGCCTCCCTGCCTGGCTGTC
Organism: Umbra pygmaea; assembly: GCA_016801145.1. Classification (NCBI taxonomy): domain Eukaryota; kingdom Metazoa; phylum Chordata; class Actinopteri; order Esociformes; family Umbridae; genus Umbra; species Umbra pygmaea. The sequence continues at coordinate 16,833 of JACXGM010010420.1, read as the reverse complement.
TGTCTGTGTATTCTTTACACAAATGTTTTGGACATTGTGCATGCCTATGGTACTTAATCACAGTGTACGCACGGACAAATGCACTTTGGGAAATATAAAACTACCACAACCTTATTATTATCATTGTTTCAGACGTGCTTCCTTCGAGCTATCTATGAAAAGCAGCTGACTAAACGAATTCCACTCAGCGTTGTCATGAAAACAGGCTCATGGAGTGCTGTTAACTTTATCTTGGATATCAACCAGTGGCGTCGCTAGCGCTCCCCAGTTTTTTGCTGTAACTGAACCTGGTACAGGGGTGTGCTGATGATCTTCAGATCTCTTCTAGGCATGCTTCATATATCCGAATGCAGTAGCAAGTTCATTCACAGTTGTACGATTAAGGCATTATGGTTGCAAGTTCTACAAGCAAAAATAAATCCAACAGGCTGGTAATTTGATAAACACAACTCATCTTGTATTTTTCAAAAGTCAAAATGTAATGGAGTCTGTTGTCCATGTTTTGAACGGTGTTGTGTTTATAAAAATTAACTTTCTTGTGTAAAAGGCTGGCTTAATGTTGATGATTATGGGATATTTGGTGTTCCGAATATGCCTGATGTTTTTGTTTTGGGGGTAAGCTTGATGAAGGCATACATTCAGGAAGTGGGCTGTTTTTTGACGGATGCATGCAGCAGGTATTTGCTGACAAGCTGTTTAAGTGTAAACCCTCATATTATGCCTGAACAACCTTGGTTTCTATGCAAATGTCTTACATTATGTTGATATTCTAGAGTCTGGGTTATTTTTACAAGATGTCAAGCCTACATAGGTCAAGGGCAATCTACTGGCAAGGTACTGCTCTCTGTCAGCACTCCTGCTGTTTTGACATGTTATCTGTGCGCCTAGGTTTCTTCGTATACAATTGTTTAATTGTTAACTAAGATTAGAGGTTAATTACGTGTTTGTGTTGGTGTTCGACTTTTGCAATATAACAAATACCAGGATATTTACACATTAACAATAGTGAATGTGTTTTTTAATATCTCACAGAAATGTGCTTAGTTGCATACAGTTGCTTAGTATGAGTTAACATGGAGTATCCATGACTTGATAATCCACTGTTGAGCAGCACCAGAGAGTTGATTTAAATTTAAATTCACCATATTTTTTGTCAATATCATATAAGGGTTAATTATTTATCATGTGTCCTAATCTCATGCTCCATTGAAACCTGTTTTTATCCACAATTTGTAGTGAGCAGGATCCTTTTCGTCTTCCGCTGAGCGTGTTGTCTCTGACCAACCGTCCTGTTATCTCCTTTACCCCAGTCATCTCTTAACTTCTAACGAGTCAGGTATGAAGACAGGCCGCTCCACTGAGACTGCTCTCTTCTGTATCACCGAGGCACTGTGCACTACCCAAGGTGACTCTCTCCACAATGTTGTCATCCTCTTGGATCTATCCACAACCTTCAATATCAAATCATTTCACCCTCTCCATGCATCTCATGTTCTGCACAATCTTGGCTTGCATCATACTGTACATGGCAGGCCACTACTACCAGGTCACATGGAAAGGATTGATGTCTGCCCCATGGTCACTTACTACCGGTGTCCCCCAGGGCTCAGTTCTAGGCCTCTATACACAAGAATTTTGCCACTGTCCTACTGTCCCATCTTAACTCCTATCAATGCTATGCAGATGATACTCAAGTACCTTTTGTACAAAAATAACCTTGGTTTAACACCTATTTGTTCTATGCAATCTTCAAGGTGTTGACTCGCTCAAGCAGGTTAATGCTCTCTAAAAGATTTGGAGTAGGACTTCATATAGGACTCAGAGCAGATCCTAATTCAAGCACTTCCATCTCAAATGCTGGCTGGGCTCTGTGCTTGTGCCATCAAACCTCAGCAACCTATCCTAAAGGCTGCTGCAACCTTCTCAAGATCGGTCATGTCACCCCATGTACAATTTACTGGATTGAAGTTAAAGCTTGTGCACACTCCAAGACTGTGGTTCTTGTCTATGGAGAAGCAAGGGGAACTGTCTTTCCCTATCTTCAAGCTATTCAACCCTTCACCCATTCCTTAACTCTTTTTCCTGCCATCTCTGGTCCATTAGCCATGCCTCCCCTAATAAGGGAAGCTACTACTTAGTGCAGATTAATTTATTTCCTGGCACCCCAATGGTGGAAAATGCTTCACGTTATTGATAGGACAGCAGATTCACTCTCTTTCTTTGTACAAAAACTGGGAAAACATAACTTTTTTTAAGATTTTACAGTGTTTTGAACGGAACTACTTTCTTCTTCAGTGAATAAATCAGTACAGTGCCAGGGATGGTGTGGCAGTTTGGGCTCCTTGTTCCGGTCTGCACATGCCCCCGAGTGACGGGGTCGCTCTGCCAACTGTTTATGCCCTCCCTCTCTGTCTCCCCCTACCTGTCTCTTTGGCTTCTGCTTCCTCCTGTCTGGTCAATTAAAAAAAAAATGTAGGCCTATAATAAAATATACCTCCTAAAAATATATAAAACACACAAATAAAATCTCTACAAAATATCTTTATTGATCTTTTTAAAATGTGTAATTTGGATGAGACAATGATTCCCTACTTAATGCACAGGTTGTTTTGGGATTCCAATGACGATGTGACAGGTTGGGCTTCACATTGTTTATCAAAGGGCATGCGCCAGTCAGCATTTCATAGAAATATTGTATTTTAGGCTGTGTTCTTGTGTGTAACAAATCACTACATAGTTTAAGGAATTGTCATCGCATATATATTGCTTTTGATTTTTGAAATATCAAGAAATACAGTATTTACAGCATTTGTAACCTCGTCCCTGTAAGAGAAAGTAGTTATGTTGTTTCTGCTTGACATTCTACACTTTGCACCATTCATTTTACAAATCATTAAAGTGTATTTACAGTTCAACTGTAGTCAAATAACTGGGCAACAGGATATATTCTATATTCTGTATGAATTAAGACTATTCCAACATTACACATTGCAGATTATTTTGTCCTTTATATTTCCTTTGAGATAGTCCTGCAGATATAGTGACTCTTAGATAAAAAACACTTGTTTATATTATTATGTTGTATTCTGTGTTAGTTTGAAAAACAGGAACTGCAATCTATTCCAGTAAACAAAAGATACAAATATTTTCAAAGCAGTGAACTTCGGTGATTCAGAATTCCCAGTCTGTTCGCTGCTGTGTAGTCACATGGGGCGTGTCAGCCAGGCAAAGACAACACAATTTGATGAAAATATTAGCCTTTTGACATGGTTGGTTTCGGTTTATTGCACTTTTTACCGCTTAACACAATATGGTAGACTCAACCATCAACCATACATATACTGTATGCATGTTTATTTGTGTGTAAGCTGGCAGTTGTGCGTTCATAACAGTCTACAGTATAATCTTTGTGTAGGTCGGAGTTGTTTTGCAGTTACAGTGTGGTGAGATTTGTTTCGGTGAGTGTGGTTCCATAACACTTTCCACGACACTCTCCACCTACACATTCTGCAGATTTAAAACATTTTTGCCTGAAAATCGGTCATCTGTAATTACTAATTATGGTCTCAAACAAACTTAGTTTTATATATATTTAGCGCTCAGTATTGAAATGTAACCTAAATGGAAGTAGAAAGAAAGGAAAAAAATACGAGTACGTTTTAAAAATTAAATTACATTACTTGTCAATGCTGAGTCTCGCGTTTCATTTGAGTTGGGTAGCCTACAATTAGGTAACAAGTAAGGTTTTAATACGTAGATAAGGGAATTGTCACATTTCTTATAATTTGTTCTGTCATTATTGTTGTTATTATTGTAAAAATAATATTATATAGTATCGCAAATGTGGTTAAACTGACTGGCGTTTTCTGTATTATACTATATGGTCATAATGCTGATGCTTTCCGCGTAGCTAATGAGGATCATATGCCAACTCGTTTTAATAATTATTTATAAATAGCGTACATTTCCCCAGTTGTTTATTAGCCTGTAATGTATTCAGTCTCAATATCTTCTCCCATCTGTCTTCGAACATGACAAACATCCTCAAAAACACTTGAATTCTAGCGTTATCGGGCATCCATTTAAGGTTTTAAAAACTTTTCCTTTGCTTCTTCCCGTGGCTGCTTGGATCCAGATGAAATCTCCTCCTGGATTACGCGTTCATTCTCCAAAGGGTCCAAAACTAAAGTGGTGACGAAAATGGAATAGGTGGTCTGGCTAAAGGTACCTTCCTTTTAGAACATTTGGGTGTCATCCTCTCCTGAGTCACCTCGAGCGAAGTCCACCTGTAAAATAACTCCGGTTTGGGAAAACTATACTCCGCCACTGTCACGTGGGTGGTAGGCGGGCTCGGACGTAACTATTGGAAATCTGAAGATGCGCTTATCTATGATTGGGGCCCGGAGGGAGTGTGTTGAGAACGAGCAGGGCGGGAGCATTGCGCGTCGGAGCCTTTGTGTTTCAGATCTAATATCTCACATATCAATAATTCAGCGCGCAAGCAGAAGGACCACGCGCTATGTATTCAACTGCGCTTCAACTCGACAAGGGCCTTGTTTCGCTCTCGACTGGTTATTCGATTACGGAGTGAGAAAGAAGGCGGGGAGGCTTGAGCCGAGAGGGGGGAAAATAAGTGAACACTGGGAACGAATGGGAAAGGAAACTCCATGATTTGAGAGGAAAAAGCATAAAATAAAACCTGTCTTTGACCTTTCCAAGACTTAAAGATATACAAGGACAAGTGGGCGATCATTCAAGAAACTAGGTGTTTGTCATTTGGAAAGACTGAGTTTTGCAGAAGTCTGCGTTTTCTTTACACATCGTTCACATCAGAAATCTGTCAGGGTCTTTGTGCTGGATACAGCGACGACGAAGTGTACAGTGAAGTTGCCGTAATGTTGACGCTCCTACTGGGTGCAGTTTGTCTAGGGACTCTAGTAAACGCTCAGAACGAGACAGAACCTATCCTACTTGAGGGGAAATGTCTGGTCGTTTGCGATTCCAACCCAACTTCGGATCCCACCGGTACCGCGCTCGGGATATCCGTGCGCTCCGGAAGCGCCAAAGTGGCCTTTTCAGCCGTGAGAAACACCAACCACGAGCCCTCGGAGATGAGTAACCGGACTATGGTCATTTACTTTGACCAGGTAACTTTCACTTTCTTGTTTGTATGCTATCACACTGTATGGCTGCATGCTAGCCTAATGTGAATCGATTTATATAAGTGTGGTGGTAATGGTTTCGTAGTAGGATTGAAGATGATTTGCAAGCTTAGCCATCCGCAAGATAGAATAGAGACTCACTGTTTTGGATCTACCGAAGATGTAGTAAGACAGATGAAAGTAGTCTGCTTTTAAATATGTAAGTTACTTCTGACGATATGAAATGAAGTCTGACATCTCTCCAAATAATTTAATACCAGGTCATGGGGGTGAAGTCTTACTCCGTGCTACTACATATCTCCAAAGGTTAATAGCCGCGAAATGGCTATTCAATTAAATGCAAATGTTCTCCTTGGCAGAATTTTGGTCTCATAAATTTAGACTTGTGAGGTACAATAATGTGTAAATGGATCCAAAAAAGAATTAACTTGCTTTCTATTATAATAATTTGTCACTAAGAAAGTTATAGCTATTCACGCAATTTACTATTGTCAGCCATACTGTTATCCAAAATAGGGTGTGACTTTATTAAATGCAAATGTTGTAAAGGATGTATAATGTGTTTAAGAAATGCCTTTGCTGTTAGTGTATATTCACTCTTCTAAACTCTGTCGTCCTTTTCCCCCCAGGTACTTGTAAACGTTGGTAAGAATTTCGACGAGGAGAGGAGCAATTTCATCGCCCCTCGCAAAGGGATTTACAGTTTTAATTTCCACGTGGTCAAAGTGTATAATAGACAAACGATCCAGGTCAGTGTACCATATCAATAACGCACAATTTATTTCATGTATTTGTGTAAGCGCGTGAGTGTGACAGCTTTTACAGTCACGGATGAGTGGGAAGGGAGAACCTGTAAACACCCGGTGGACCTCATAAAAGTTGAACACACTAATTCTAAAACGATTCAACTAGAAATAATTAGTAGCTTTTTAAGATTCCGTTCCCCATGGAAAATGTGTGTTTGCAGATGACAGTCACCTACTGAATTGTTATTTATCAATTAGAATCATTTAGAGACCAGCCAACCAGTGTAGCTGCAGGGGCACTTTCAGGACCAGGGACAGCGACACTGTAGACATTGCTGTATTTATCTTGCTCCATGGCTTTGCCGCTGCATTTGATATCACTTTCAAATAGTACATAATCAGGTAGACCAAACCACACAGCGCATTGTCTATTGTTGGTTTTCCGGTGTTAACTATACAGTGTTAACGGAGGTGTTACATGAACACTTGTAAGTATTAAATCAGCACACCCTTTTGTAAAAGAACCCCAGTGTTAGATGTGAGAGTGTTACTTTATCACTCAGAAGTGTTAAGCAAAACCATGCTGCACGTTTTATATTTCAGAATAGTTTGTTTTAATATATTTTCTGCATAGTGCTTTCACAAATTTTTGCTTTTCAAACTTTAAAGAAACTGTAAGTGGTTTTATTAATTGCAACCATTACTGAGATGAGTGTTCCATTCAATGTAGTTTAGCTAGTCTTGTTCAGTTTGAAAGTACTTCACCATTGCAGTTAAATTGAATGCAGGATGATACAATATTACAACTGATATCCTTTTAGTTGGATTCAAATTTGTAAAATAAAATAAAAATATTACAGTAAATGTAATTGTGGTATAAGAGCTGTAAAACTCAAGATTGGTATCTGTCCCATTTATATAAGAAGGCATGCTGGGATATTTGCAAATGTAACAAATTAGAAGTTAACACTTCTAGGGAAAGGGAATAACAACATTTAGTGTTATAAATGCCCTCTCATGTGTCAAAAAACAACACTGTGAGCATCAGATATTTAAAACTATTGAAAAGTTAAAATAGCAACACTCTCCAAAGTGTAACTTTAACTCGGATCCGGTGAGAATGAAATTAACACTGGCATAGTGTTACTATGAACACTATGTGAGTTGAATTACCTCTAAGGATTTTGCTGTGCAGTCGTTTCCATTGAACACACAGCTTTAAATAGGCCTATGCAAACAACATATTGTACTGTGCAAAATCCATCGGGACGCAAATGTAATGTTTTCTCCAAGCAACACAAATATAGTAATTGTTTGATGAATTAAAGTATTGAATACACTTGATCAGATGTAACCCCTTCAAATAACATTTAACATGGACAATGTGGCTTTTAAAATGAGCACGTCTTAATTAGACTGTATCTTTCATTAATTAAACCAGGGTATAATTATGCAGTGAAATCCACAGGGCTTCAGTATTACATTCTGTTATTCATCTCCTATTGGAGCGTTATTCATCTCCTATTGGAGGCTGAATTAATTAGTTGGAAACAAACCATGCAAGCAAAAGCCCTGTCAACCATATTCACTTCTCACGTCATCGACATCAGCTAAACAGGTACGAATTACAGACAATTTACCCAAACAACTAAATATGACACCAAATCTATTTTACTGTCAATTAGCTATTCACAAAAGAAAGACAGGTATTAACATGTTTACAATACATATATATACCATGCTTCAATACAATAACAATAACACACTCTCACAGTTCAGGCCAGCTCTGATTCAGTAGTTAAACATACCACAACTGCTGTGTTCCGACTCCCACTGTTTGCTTGCCTAACAGCTTCTGTTTGACAGGGAAACAGAAGGAAGGAAGTAGTAAGGGTAAGAGATTGGGAGGCTGGAGGAGAGAGAATGAGAAGGTGGGAGGAAGGTACATGTAGAGCGACAATTCCATATTTAAAGAATTGGTTATTATGATTATGGAGAACATTTCATAGACTTTCTGGAAGTATGGCCATGTATTTAGTGGAACAGAAGTGTCATAACCACATCAGTATGTTGCTAGAGGAGCAGGATTGCAGGCAACGTGTTGAAAGAGCCATAAACCGCTCACCTCCTATCTGTGTGCATCTCAAGGAGACCGTGCAGGGAAAAGAATCCCCTGGACACATATAAATGCATGTCTTATCTCATACGCATTGTAGTGCCTTTGAATGGAAGTAAACCTCCAGACTTTATAGAGACACAGTGAATTTTAGTTGGCACAGATTGTGCCAGCTCTCCTCTTCAAGGACACACTGAAGCATAGTTCTCGCAAACTCTGTGTTCATAGAGTGTTAAGTATGAGCCCCAACTGCAAAGTACTCAGCCTTTAAATAATTGATTAACCAACTAATCAATAACTAATCTATAGCTTTATTATTAGTCCATGTCTTCTTGGGATGGAACTGTGATTTTTGGTTCTAGTCAGCAGGGCTAGAACACCAACATTTTTACTAGCCCACCAAAATCAGTGCCCAATAGCTCGCTGTTATATGTTTCTCGAATCTTTTCTGAATAGCACTAGCATCTTAATTTCAATTCCAGTAAGGTACACCAGAAAAACACATTTGAGATGTAGTCTGAGATGCGTCACTCAACTAGATGCAGAGCGTTGACACCATCCTCCTTATGCGTTATAGGACAATAGAGCTGGTTAAATCATTTGAGCACATTATTATAAGCCACCATAACTGCTGTGAAAAGATGTAATTTAGATAAATATGAGCAAAAATCTCCTTAAACCTCCTTGAGTTAACTTTGATCAAGGAAAAAATATATACATTTTACAAACACACATTTTAGGCACATTTCTTCCAAAATCATGCCATTTGTAAAGGCACCACTGGCCACTTTCTCAGATTCTATTCACCCTGAAGAGGAGAAAGTGTTCCGTTGTCACATCATTCTGTCTGTCTGGACAGGAAACGATGTGTCATGACATGAAGACATCTGCTTTTTTTATTACAGCTAAGTGCTTCATTAAACTGTGGGTGGAAACCCACTCACCAAATTTATATCTAAAGCTTCTCTCTCTGGGTTTAATTGGGTGCTTACGCATTAATGAATTCAGCAGTTCAATGGAATGCTGACACCATGCACCAGCCATTATGCCATTTACACATCCATGTGATGTAATTGCAGCGGCTGGCCGGGAGTAATTGTGAGCTTGTCTTTTTGGGAGGGGTCGGGGTGGGGTGTTTTTACGATGTGGGGGTTTGGCCCTCCTCCAGCCCACCTACCTGTCTGACAGCTCACAGCGGACTTATTTCCTGCACACTGAACATAGGCTGGTCTGCCCTGCCTCTCGCAGATGACACCGCTCTCACCGAGCACCTCTTTTAACCTGTCAGGCTTTGAGAGGAGTGTTTTGATCACTCTGATACATGATTTAAAAGCTTGTCTGTTTCAGTTTTAGGGGAATGTTTGAGTGCTCAACTCACATGCTCTCTTCAGCTTTGCTCTTAGAGCTCTATAGTCTTGAATGAGTGACATTAAGGGGTGCTCCTATCTGTGATCGTGTGTTTGTTCAACGTCTTGGACGTGCGTGCGCGTCGCCATCTCTAACTGTATGTCCTGTCCTGTAGGTCAACCTGATGCATAACGGATGGCCTGTGATCTCGGCCTTCGCTGGGGACCAGGACGTCACACGCGAAGCTGCCAGTAATGGAGTGCTGATCCCGATGGAGAAAGGAGACCGAGCCTACCTCAAACTTGAGAGAGGGAACCTGATGGGGGGCTGGAAGTATTCCACATTCTCTGGGTTCCTGGTCTTCCCCATGTAGAGATCAAGGAGACAGAAGGGACTAACGCTTCTCAGCTCGGCGGCTTGGGAGACTGTGGAGAGAGAGAGAGATAGAGAGGATGAAAGAGAGAGAGAAAGAAAGAGAGATATATGGGAGAGGAGGTTAAAGCGATGAGCAGGGTATGATTAGTTGGACAGGCTCTCCAACACACTCACTCACTCCGCTGCCTGACTCCAGGTTTGGACAGCCAAAACGTTGTTATCCTCAGTGTCATTTAAAAACGTTAAAGAGAGTTAAAAACTAGAGGCCAAGACGAGCCTTCCTCTGCATCTTCTCTTTTTGCATCTGCTTTGAGGAATGTCTCTGTATTATCTACAGTGTCTAAGAGTTGCATCCACATTTCCACACACCGTACATCCATCCATCCCCATCCATGTTCTGTGACTCCATTTTTTTTCTCAGTTCAAGCTGTTTGAAGACATTGTGACAATGCATATTCTACATCCGTTCAAATGTATTGTCAAGTGCAGACTGATACTGTTCCGCTGAGCCCTCCTCACGCCGCCCCCTACCCTTTGTTGGTACACTGTTCAATACTTCGTCACTCCCGTTGTGTTTCCCTCCACTCGGCTGCCCTTGCTTTGTTATGGGACAGAGGATCTCTGAAACTCTAAAGACTTGCTGTATACTGGAAATATATAATATCTGAAAGTTTATATATGATATAATCTATGATTAACAGAATCTGGTTGAATATCTGTATTTCCGTATTTCAATGTTAAAATTTAGTGATTGTGTGTGGATTATGAGGCTGCCGTTAACTTCTGATGCTTCTTGTTTTTGTTACGGTCAAAATGTGGCTAAACTGACACTATACCAGAAAAACTATAAAGGAATTTTAGTATGAATATTACCTGTAAAATACATGTGAATATTTAGAAGAAACAAATCCTCCCTTTTATTTATAAATTTATCTATTGTTTTTTATTTGCTTTGATCCAATAAAATTTAAATTGTACTTTTATTTTTCTTAAACCTAATTCCAGACTCTCATTGCGATTCATTTGCTGAAACGTAGTTGGCATAACATCTAAGACTGCTTCCACCCATCTCCCCATCTGCCATTGAATTCTAAAAAGCTGTGTGTAGTGAGCAATGATCAAGGCGCAGCGGGCGTGTCTATACAGTATGTACTGTGTGTGTGTGCGCCAGCCAGCGTTGTTGTTTCGCGTGTGGCGGTATCTGTTGTTCTCACTGACTTTGCACTGCCTGCTGATCCACTGTAGAGAGCACATTCCGTCTGTTGGTTGGGGGCTCCATTGCTCCTCTCGGGCTGCTGCTCACTCTCAAGACGTTAATGAGCTCCTGGGGGGAAATTAGGTCTGGAATAATAAGAACACTCTGCTGCTAATACAAAGATCATGTGGTGTTCATTTCCCTTACTTTCCCCTTCCCTCTGTTATCCTCACCAGTAGCACTCTGGCTTGCTGCTCCTGATAAGCCTTTTAAAGAGCAGCCAGGGGAATCTTGACCCGCGGTTTGTTTTATGTCTTAATGACTGCATTTGTCTATGTATTTTTGGGTAACCTTTTAACATCATTGATCCCCAGATCTGTTTAGCACCTATTAGTTTATGAGGTTAGAGTTTTTTTTTTTTGCTTACTGGGCTTTCGTTGCTGCTCGGGCAATCCAAGGTCTTCTGAGATAATTTGATTGAGCGAGATGGAGTGAAGTGTAATTGTCTGCAGTAGGTCACAGCATAGCAGGGTGGTGGGTGGGATGTCGCCAGGCTGGCATGGCACCCGCCCCAGATCACACCTCTGCCCTCCCTCATTCTCTGTCTCAATGTCAGGGAAACAGCTGACGGAGGCTCTGACGCCCATCTATGGAAATGTACACAGATTTCCTGCTGGCCTCCACACTTTTCATGTTGTCGTCTCATCCTCACTGGATAGTAAAGTCGTGCTCCATACACCCGCCTCCTCTGCAGGACACGCCCTGCTCTTCCTCTGCCTTTAAATCATCAGACTGCTTAAATACACCTGGAAGCACACTGTCTGTGCTATGGTACATTGTGTTCTTGTTTCATGGTGAAAAGCGGGTGAGGATAGTTGAGAGTTTACATGAGATTTAGAGTATGTGGGAAGACCCGTAAATATCAAGGGAATTGTTATTATCCCAGCTAAGTGCTGGTTGATGTAGAGATTGGGATTATTAAGGTCCATGGAACAAGCTGGGAAGAGGGAGAGACGCAAAAACCTTTGGCTCTTTTGGAAGAATACTGTACTATGACTGAGTGTTGATCCACCCTTGTGTAATTTTGGAGCAAAAGCCTGTTTGGCGTAGGGTATGTAAACTAAGTTTACTCAAGACTAGCAGAAAGGTAAAAGGTTAAAACTACAATACTGTGCGCATGTAAAAAATATGTATACCGAAGATGCTTTAAAAAATAATAAAATTGATATTCCTAAATAAAAAACAAATGCTATAAAGAGCAGATGACGTTTCCTTTAAAAAATCCATAAATTCTCTTAGGTACACTGTCATGTACTGTAGTTTTAAGATAAAATGGGCTTGTAGAATTTGTCACCGTTCTTTTACAGCTTTCGGCTGTCTATCTTACTTCTTTCTGTTCATGTAATCCCAGACAGTCTCGAGGATGTTGAGATCAGGGCCTTGTCCCACCACACCATCTGCTGCAAAACTCCTTCTTTTCACTAAATATGGTCCTTTATGATCTTAGATGTGTGTTTGGGGTCATTGTCTTGCTACAGAATGAAGTTGTGACTAATCAGAAGCCTCCTTGGTGGTATTGTGTGATGGCTCTAAGGTGCTCATGATTTTTGCACAGTACTGCATATTATGTAATTTAATACTTCATATACATATTCAAAGGTAGTTTGATTGTGCAACAAGCTAGTTCAATGATTGAAATGTTTAAGAGAGTTGAAAAAGAACTGAGAGTGGCAGCCTGAATTAAAGCTATATCTGCTGCAGTCTGGTGAGCGTGGACTTGGCTGTAGTCGTCTGGTTGTCTGGGCAGTGAGATTATTCTGTGACTGTAGGGTGAGAGTGGTTTGGCAATGTGCGATGATACTAGTCTGGCAGTGTTGGGTAGTAGTCATCTGGGCAGTGTTGGGTAGTAGTAATCTGAGCAGTGTGGGGTAGTATTAATCTGGGCATTGTTGGGTACTAGTCATCTGGACAGTGTTTAAAAGCCAGGCTCAATCCCAGGCGACCCCAACAACTCTTGTCTAATTTCCAACCTGTCTTTCCTCAACAAAATCCTGGAAAGAACAGTGTCTGCCCAGCTTCAACAGCACATGTCCCACCATGAGCTCTTGGAACCCTCCAATCAGGATTCATAACCCACTATAGCACTAAGCCCACCCTCATCAAAATCACTAATGACCTCCTGCTTGCTGCTGACAATGGCCTCATCACCATCCTCATCCTCCTTGACCTTTCTACAGCTTTTGATACAGTTTCCGATACATCCTTCTCCACCGCCTCTCTGAGCTTATCGGCCTCAGTGGCACAGCACTGTCCTTGTTCCGGTCCTACCTCACAGACCGGAAACAATTGATCACCCTAAATGGCTCCAACTCTGATCCAGCACCCACCAACCATGGCGTGCCCCAGGGCTCTGTGCTTGGTCCTCTGCTGTTCACCATTTACATGTTACCCCTAGGTCATATTATCTGTAGACATGGACTAAATTTCCACTGCTATGCTTGTCAACTGTCTGCAGAAACTTCTCACGACTCTGGCCTTTACTCACATATTCAGTAACTGAGACACTCATCCATGCCTTCATCACCTCCCGTCTGGATTACTGTAATGGTTTCCTGTTTGGACTGCCCACCAAGGCTCTTAACAGACTCCAGTATGTCCAGAACTCTGCTGCCAGGATTCTAACCCACAAAAAAGCCTTGGCAGCATATCACTCCGATCCTCCAACAGTTCCACTGGCTGCCAGTCAGGTCACGCATCAACAATAAGATCCTCCTGCTCACCTACAAATCTCTCCATGGACTTCCACCAAAATACCTCACAGATCTCCTCCAGCCTTACACTCAGTCCTGTTCCCTGCGGTCCTCTGACAAGGACCTGCTGGCTACACCTGACTTTTGGGGACAGGGCTTTCTCTGCCAATGCTACCACACTCTGGAACAGTCTACCATGTCCACTCTGCCCCATCCCTGCCCATTTTCAAAGAGCACCTCAATACATTTTTTAAAGTCCTTTGACCCCTAACCCGCCCTACATTGACCATGGGTACCATGAAAGGCGCTATATAAGTAAAATGTATTATTATTATTAGTAGTAGTAGACATTTGGGCATTGTTGGGTAGTAGACATCTGGGCATTGTTGGGTAGTAATCATGTGGGAATTGTTGGGAAGTAGTCACCTGGGCAGTGTTGGTTAGTAGTAATTTGGACATGGTTGGTTAGTAGTCATCTGGGCAGTGTTGTAGTCAGTTGGGTATTGTTGGGTAGTAGTTGTCTGGGCGGTGTTGGGTAGTTGTCGTCTGGGCGGTGTTGGGTAGTTGTCGTCTGGACAGTGTTGGGGATTAGTTGTCTGGACAGTCTTGGGTAGTATTCTTCTGGAGAGTGTTGGATAGTAGTCATCTGGGCAGTGTTGGGGAGTAGTCATCTGGGCAGCGTTGGGGAGAAGTCGTCTCGCCAGAGTATTGCCGCCATCCTCATAAATATCCACTGGCTGGCCCAGCCATCTAAAGGCGAGACACTAACCGGTGGTGAGGGCCCAGCCAGGCGAAACAGCACAGAGCGAGATTCAGAATCAGTGAAAGGGACATGCTCTTTTTGTGCACACAAAGAAATAATGGTAGAAAATGTAGACTGTCTCTGTCTGTTACACAGTACTGGCCCCATTATTTCACATACCAATGATGCACCTTGTTACAAATTACACTCACTGCTCTAAAGGGGGCAGTAATCAACTAAAGTGTGTCTCATGAAAAATTGCAATTCACCAAGTTTATGTTCGCTTTTAACTTTGGATAAAATTATTTTTCATTTATTATTTTGGAGATGAATGTAAAGCAGATTAAAAAATGGTGTATAGAAAGGTTGAACATGTGCATTATTACTTATAAAGGAGTTAACTATATTACAATATTGACATCAAAATGTGGACTATACTGTATTTACAGACATGAAAAAACCCTCCATGTAACATTATCCACACATATGACTTGACATCAATAATGCTGACAAGGCTTCATGCAGTTTACAACTGCACTCATAATTGTTGAGCCACGAATCAACAGCATGCACGCGCGCGTGCGCACGCATGCACGCACGTGCGCACACATGGAAGGGAATAAAGTTAAGAGGAGAAAAGTATCATGCTCGTCTTAGAATAGAGGGTATTGCATTTGATAACAATTGCATTGACTACTAATTGTAAAAATTGTTAGGTCTAGAGGAATATTTCCACAGTTTGACTTTAGTCCCAGCTCCCTGAATGTTGTAGTTTAATGTAAAGTAGCCAAAGTACATTGACTGAACACATAGGCGAGTCAGTAGTTTTGATTAAATAAAGATATAAATATCTGTGTAAAACTCAGGTCATGACCCATTCCATCCTTGAACAGTTGAAAACAGGTGTGTAGTTAGCATTTCAGTTGCACTAAAACAGTTTGTCCTATAAGTAGTTTTAAGAGGTCATTAGTTTCCTGGGGTGACAGAAAAAAGAGACATTTTAATATCGACAACAATTCAATGTGAAGGAATATGGATAGCAGCAGTTGTTCAAAAGATTTGTCCTTTAAAGGACCTATTCCTCTAAACTGCTCAGTGAGCAACTTTGCTTATGTTTTTTATTCTATTCTTTATACAATGTGAGTTGCAGTCACTCGCCAGACTTGATCATAGTCAAATTTTACACCAATTAGTCTCAAAATAAGCTCAATAAAAACTGACTTGAATTGGTAACCAATGTGAGTGTAAACATGATTATTTCTAGGAAGCGGCTTCGAATTTGGAGTACATAGTGACAAGCAATTAGGGGCCAAGTTAACGGTGGTAATTGCTCAAATGCTATGGTAAAAAGAGACGAAGAGCAAGCACTGGAATTAAAAGGGAAAGTAGCGAGTCACTACAGATTTAAATCGTAATGGCCATATGAGGGACCATATTAGGGATGTTTACATTTACTGTGATGATCGGACAAGAGGGGAGTAATTAAACCAGTTCTGAAATTAAATTAACTGCCTGCTAGATTTGATTTGCCAGTTGCTGAGGGATTGTGAGTTGAAAGCGGGTGGCAGTGGTTTCGACACCACACAGCCATTTTCCCAGGTTAGGCTATTGCTCTTAACAGGTAAATTACTTATTCTTTCTGCAAAAGAATGCGTATATATAATTTGTATTTACTGTATCTATCATACAGTTTAAGACCTTTTGCTGAATAGATTTTTTGTGAAAGCACTAAGCAAAAGAATGTATCAGATTCCAATTGTATTATATGTATTGCTTGGTATTTTTATTTGTACTTATTCCCAGACCCACCTCATCACCATTGGGATCCCCAAGCTACAGAAATAACATCAGATATAAGACTGAAACATTGGAAGTACTAAACACTTCCTGTGTGGTACCTGCATGGCCCTTCTTAAACAGGTCTGTATTAGGTAAATCTATTTTGGGAATGTCTATGTCAGGCAAGTCTGTCAGGTAGCTCTATGTCAGGTAAGTCTATGTCAGGCAAGTCTGTCAGGTAGCTCTATATCAGGTAAGTCTAAGTCTTTTAAGTCTGTGTGGTAGCTCAATGTCAGGTAGGTCTGTCGGGTAGCACTATGTCAGGTAAGTCTATGTCAGGTAAGTCTGTCAGGTAGCTGTATGTCAGGTAAATCTATGTTAGGTAAATCTGTCAGGTAGCTCTATTTCAGGGAAGTCTATGTCAGGCAAGTCTGTCAGGTACTGTAGCTCTATGTCAGGTAAGTCTAAGTCATTTAAGTCTGTCTAGTAGTTCTCAGGTAGGTCTGTCGGGTAGCACTATGTCAGGTAAGTCTATGTCAGGTAAGTTTCTCACCTAAGTCTGTCAGGTAGCTTGGGTAGCTCTCTGTCATGAATACATGTATGTCAGGTAAGTCTATGTCA
>JACXGM010010419.1:13661-26406 GCA_016801145.1 Umbra pygmaea | reverse complement strand
CTGGTGGGTATAGGTACAGAATCACAGTCCAAGAGTGATCAGGAGGACAGGCAGGGTTCGGTACACAACACTGGTGGGTATAGGTACAGAATCACAGTCCAAGAGTGATCAGGAGGACAGGCAGGGTTCGGTACACAACACTGGTGGGTATAGGTACAGAATCACAGTCCAAGAGTGATCAGGAGGACAGGCAGGGTTCAGTTAACAATAGAGGCAGATAAAGGTAAAGGTCCATTGGTCAGGATGGGATAGAACAGGCAGCTAGGGTCAATAACGATACTTGCAAACGGTGTCCAGGTCCACAATCCGAGTCGAGGTCAAGAAGGCAGGCAGGGTCAAAACACAGGAAGTCTATAGGAACAGGCAGGCAAAGTACAGCCAGGCAAAGGGCAAAACCTTGGGGTCGTTAGAAAAAACCAGGTCAAAACACTTGATCAATAGGTATGATTTCAGGAACACCACTCAGTAGACAGAACACTAACAATACCTCGCACTGAGGCTACAAACCAGGTGAGTGATATACTGTTGGAGAGGGGAGTGCAGGTGTTTGGTATTCTGGTGATTGGGATCTGGGATGAGTGCTCCGTTCAGGTGAGTGAGATCTTTGGGATCTGCGGTGCGTGCTGGGTTCAGGTGAGTGAGATCTATGGGATCTGCGGTGCGTGCTGGGTTCAAGTGAGTGAGATCTATGGGATCTGCGGTGCGTGCTGGGTTCAAGTGAGTGAGATCTATGGGATCTGCGGTGCGTGCTGGGTTCAAGTGAGTGAGATCTATTGGATCTGCGGTGCGTGTTGGGTTCAGGTAAGCATAGTCAGCTAAGGACAATATTGATGTAGTGGAACCAGCCTGTGAGGACCTTACAACTACATAATATGACAACATTTTTTGTGGCAAGCAGGTTTGTTTTGTGAAAATGCTTGGTTTTGATTCACACGACACAAGTCACTCCACTAATATCTGCTGCTGCCATCTTCAAGCCCAACCGAACCACAAACCACACATTCTGTGTGTCACTATTATTAAAAATAATGTAGAAAGAGAGCAACATTTAAACAACCATACCACCTTTGAGTGATTGTACATGTGAGCAACAGATTGTTTGTTTTTGTTAGTATCTGGGGGCACAGATTCAAGGAAAACTACCTGTTTCTACAGTTACGAAAAGAAACATGTTAAACTTTAACTGTTTACTTCCTGTTTTGTCCTTGTTATGAAACTCATGTCTATGAAGTCTCTACTACTGCTAGTTCCACAGTTTCTTTAAAAGCACATTTGTGGGTATTTGCATAGTATCTATCTATTTCCCCTTCAAAAGCATAATCCTATTTACAGATGTGTAGTGCAAAATGGAAGCACCTCACTAGTCTTCATTACTGATCCATTAACTATGTAAGCCAGCCAAAGATCTCGAGCTCACGATCTTCTACCAAAGGAACTGGCTGATGTTAACACTAAAAGTGGAAAATAAAGTCTAACATGCACAAAATATCCTTTAAATGGTCGCTGGCTGCCTGGTGGCTCCAAGCTCACAGAAGTCAGAGGAGAGGTGGGAAGTCATGATTCTGTGTGGGACGGGGGGGGTCGTTTCAGGTCTGTTTGGGACCATTGATGTGTATTTCTCAGCTGGAGCTTTGTAGAATTAAAGGGAGAGACAGAGAGGTTGGTGGACACAGAGAGGAAGGGTGAATAAAAGATTAGGAGGGTCAGAGCAGGAGAAGTTGATATAGGGTTGGAATGGTAGGATGGGAGAGGTTGGGTGGGCGTGGTTACAGGAAGATAGAGTCAGCGCTGGTCTGGTTCCCATTAGACCAGATGAGGGGGCTGGATGTGTTCGTGCAGCCTGAACGTCCCATAGGAGCAGTTGAGGGTCGACCGTGTTGCTCTGTCCCATTGGGCCTCTACAGACAGAGCATCAGCTGTACTGGTTCACTTTATCACCCCTGGACCTTCACTTCCTCCCTCCCAATTTAACCCACCCACCCTTCTGGAAGGAATTCAAATGAACGATTAACTTCTAAACCATTTACGGATGTTCTCTGTTTACGTGCTATTCATGAGAGCTGAGCAGAGTTCCTGTCATGACGTCTCTTCTCCTGGCCCAGAACGCAGGATCTGCTGCTACTGGCCTTTGATGAATGTGTCACCGACGTGAACGGACCAACCCAGCCCTAAAGAATAATTTGCCTCTGCTGCCTAATGGCTTGTTCAGACAGGTACATCCCTCACAAGGCAAATTTCCTGGATTGGATCCATGACTCTTTTTAGAGGACCAAGTACTGAAGGTACTGGAACCCTATTGTAATTGTTAGTTTTATTATTATTATTTTTCTGAGCTCAATATCTTGGACGCCGTTTGGTCAAGAGGTCTAAGATTCCGCATTATATACAGGTCCGAATGGGCGTGACCAATCCCATGCCATTGCACCTCAAGTTGTCGCTGTAGCAGTTGCCCGAAAATTGAAAAAATTAAACAGAGTTTTCAATAGCCGAGCGTCGTAGACACACGGGACCAGGTTCCCTAGTTGCAACTTCCCATTGAGCACAGAAGTCTCTGGGGCCACTAACATCCGCCATGATGGATTGTCTGCCATTTTGAATTTTCTAAAAAACACAAAAACAACACGTCCTCTGAAAACCGCTGAATGGAAGTTCACAAAATTTATATTGGAAAAGTCTCAAACAACATGGCTGCAGTCAGCGAATGAAATTTTGTGGGCTGAGTGGGAACATCCAATGTCTACGGCAGTGGTTTTCAACCCTCTCCTCGGGCCACACCAGATGTTTCACAGTTTAGCTGTGGCCGCTGAACTATCTCACCATATTCATTATTAAAGGGCCAGATAATTAGCAGATGAGTTGAATCAGGTGTGCTAGCTCAGAAATAGATCAAATACATGGAACGGCTGTGGTTCCATGAGGAAAGGGTTGAATAACACTGGTCTACGGGACTTTGCACACTAGTAAACCTCTGCCGCTGAAATATATACTAGAAGTTCAGTCAAGATACACCTCACGGGGGCGCAATAAACTTCTCTGTTGTTTTCAGGTGACATCTTCTCATGAAACGCTGAACGGATTTGCACCCAGCTTGGTATGGAGGATAACATATCCTGTGTCCCGTAACACAAACTAACAATCAACATAAAGGACCAAAGTGTAACAGAGTTGCGATAAACACACAAAAATCAACAACCACCCTTGAGGTAAACAGCAAATAAGCATGATGACTAGTAATAACATACTAATAACAATGTAATAACAAACATAGCAACAAATAATACATCTATACATTAAGAATACTACTCTACCATATTAGCAGCATATATTATCATAAAAAAATTTCAAAAATTAATTGGGAATACAACTATACTAGTAATAACATAGTAATAACTATGTACTACACTGCAAAAAATCCTGTCTTAAAAATCTTGTTCCATTGGCAAAAAGTATATTTATCTTGTATTCAGTAAAAAAAAAATTAAATTAGACATATTTACTTAACAAGCTATATTTGTATTAGATAATAACACTTGTCTTTAGTAAGTATGCCCTGGAAATCAGTGAAATTTGTCTTGTTCCATTGGCAGATTATTTTACTTATTACAAGCAAGAAATACCTTGTATTCATAGTTTTTTAAACTTATTTTTCTAGCGTCATTTTTTGCAGTGTTACCATCATGGCAAAAAATAATACATCTAATCCATAGTAATATATCTAATCTCATCTTCAATCGCTTATCTGGGGTCGGGTCACGGGGGGAGCAGCTCTAGCAGGGAACCCCAAACTTCTATTCCCCTGGCCACATTAACCAGCTTTGACTGGGGGATCCTGAGGTGTTCCCAGGCCATGTAATCTCGCCACCTAGTCCTGCGTTTTTCAGCTGGACATGCCTAAAACGCCTCCCTAGGGAGGCGCCCAGCAGGCATCCTCACCAGATGCCCGAACCATTTCAACTGGTAGCTTTTTACCGAAGAAACAGGCAGCAGCTCTATTCCTGAGATCCTCATGGACAACTGAGCTTCTCACCCTGTCCCTAACGGAGACTCCAGCCACCATAGAAAACCCATTTCGTTCACACGATCTAATTCTTTCAGTCATGACTCATTCATGTCTTCATGACCATAGTTGAGGGTCGGAGCAAAGATTGAATGGTTGATCGAGAGCTTTGCCTTCTGGCTCACCTCTCTTTTCGTCACGATGGTGCGAAAAAGCAAATACTACACCGCCCCCACTGCTCTGATTCTCTGGCCGATCTAACGCTCCATTGTCTCCACTCACTCGCGAACAAGACCCCGAGGTACTTAAACTCCTTCACTTGGGGTAAGGACTCATTCTCTACCCGTAGTATAAAATCCACCAGTTACCTGCTGAGAGTCATGGGCTTAGTAATACTTTTGTACTATAATTACAGCATTGATTATCATAACAAAGCTCAACCATTAATCGGGAATAAAACTATGCAAGTAATAACATAGTGATAACCATGGCATAACTGTCATGAAAAGAATTATAGGCAGGATTTTGGGCAACACCTTGTTTGGGGATGTTGAGGATTGTAAAGCGCAAAGATCAACTTCATGGGGGCGCTATAATTGTCACAGATGATAATAAATTTGCAAAATACATCGAGTTATAACAAACGTAGGAGATGTTAACCAATATTTGTGGTGTCCAACTACAATCCCAACCCCATTTACATTTCCTCTATGGTGGAACATAATGACTAACGGTAGAATGTAATACATAAGCAGCAAGCGAAATTCCTCTGGTGATCCCATGATGGGATCTCACATTGATACCTCACAACACTACTTGCAGCATTAATTTTAATAAATATTTGGAAAAACATGCGCACAAACACATCAGGTTGTCTTTTGTAGAAACAGGCCGGCCAATTAAGGATACATTTCAATCAAGCTTAGATATGTTAGAAATGACGCAATAAAAAGTACAAGGCAGGTGCCTATAGGATATTGATTGAAAAGAAATGACACTCTAAACCAAAACATGACAAACATTGGACTTCTTTCAGGTTAAGGACACATCCTTTGTGTGTGGTGTCCTTAGTTGTTACTCACTATCCCTCCTGGTAGATGGCTGTTAAAGATAGTAGGCTACTTAGCCACAGAGATGAATGGAAGGCGGCACAGCTGATTGTGGGTTATAAACTAGTATAAAATGACACTTAAGGCTTACAGGCAGTAGCACTAATAGGTAAATAAGGTCTATGTAGGGCCTGATTGGTAAGTACTGACTCTGATGACAGACAGACAGACAGACAGGCAGGCAGGCAGACAGACAGACAGACAGACAGACAGACAGACAGACAGACAGACAGACAGACAGACAGACAGACAGACAGACAGACAGACAGACAGACAGACAGACAGACAGACAGACAGACAGACAGACAGAAGGCAGGTGGATGTATTTAGTGGAAGAGCTGTCAACTGAAAAGACACTTGACCCTTTTGTGGTTAATGCCCTGCTCCCCACGACCCTGGTCCCCTCCTCACACGTCCTCCCTCAGTGAGTCACTTCAACTAGCTCCGCCTTCTCCTGTCGATTACTTCCTCTATCTACAACTGTGTTGTCCCCCTGGCTCTGCCTCGGATGTGCCATCCTTTTGTCTTTGACCTGGTTCTGAGGGATGACTTTCCAGTGTGTGAGATAATGTCATTAAAAAGTCAGGGTCTATGATAATTGGACAATCCCTTGGCAGAAATTGCATAATTAGATTTCTAACCAATGGGGTGAACTAAATATAAGTCACTGACTCTCCATGTGGCCAGTGGAGAAAAAGGCAATATGCTGGACCAAGGACCAGGCCAGCTCTGACCAGGGCAGCTCATTGTACTCGTGAGTGAGTCCCCAGTGTATCTGAATGTCCTCCCAGTCGGCTAGCTCGTTTCTATTTGAGCATAATGTCACTACAGAGACCATGACAACGCATCATAAGAGAGAGTCAGAGAACTTTTAAACACAGCAGGCCTTCACACGGACAATTGGAAAAATGCAGAAAGGTCTGTTTGAGGAACTGATGGCATTCACTTCCTAAAACGTGAAGCACAGTGTTTATTGTGGCTGCTTATCAGTAGACAACTGTGCGAATGCAATTAGCATATCTCTGAGAGATAAAGAGTGTAGGAGCACACTGGCTTCTGACTTTCCTTTTCTTCTCTCTGTGTGTGCGCACGTGCGTGCGTGCGTGCGTGGCTGTTCTGTAGTAGTGTGTGTCAGAATGAGCAGTGTTTTGGAAACATAACAGATGTGTGGTAGGGGATGAGCCATGAGAAGCTCTGGGGAGATTGGCTGAGAGTCAGACAAACCACTGTCACGTCTGTCCATCCCTCGCTCACATCTGGACACAGAACCAGCAGTGTCCCTGCAGGCATGCCGGGCGCTCAGACTTTACAGCCCCTCAGTGAATCCCCCTTCCCTCCCCACACGTCTTTCCCCCTCAGTTCCCTGGCCTGCGCTCCTCCACTGGGACCGTTCTGTCTGTTATTCTCCTTTACCTAGAGCTGCTGTTTGTTGTTCGCTGGCAGCTCCACTGTCTTTTCGTGTGCCGTGGGCGGGAGTGGCCAAGCCCCAAAAACCCTCCAGAGAGGCACAGTGTGTGTGTGCAGCATCAGCAGAAAGCCAAACCTGCCGGTAACAAACGTGTACAGACTTACTGGGGATTGCCCTGAATAATGAAGGACATGCAGGTGTGTCTGTGAGAGTAAATTACATGTGTGTGGGTATGAAAATACTGTATCTGTTGGATACTGTATCTGTGCGAATACCCAATATGTTAACATGTTTGTTAACGCAGTAACAGCCCGAAAGCACAAGGCCTGCGGGAAAGTATGGCAGAGTGACGGCTTTCCCATTCTTTTCATTCTCCAAGGATGAGGCCCCCCATGACAAACATATGGGGAAATAGTGTAAAAATATGTACAAAGTATTTTTGGACCAATTTGCATGACCCCCTAACATTGCAAACTGGTTCTCAACATGCCAATATGGATATCACAGGACAATTCTTCAAGGTTGACATGCATTCTACAATAATTAACTAAACATTAAACATACATTTTAGTATTTCTTTTGGCTCTATATGACAACATGGATAAAAAGCAATGTCTTAGTAATGGATTTTATTTATTCATCTTATAGACAAGGGTCTTCTGAATCCAAAACTTGAAAGCACTTTACAGAAGAGAAAGTATGACCCTTTCAGGGGCCAAGATATCAGCATAGTGCCTGGAGGACTTATACTCCCTTAAGGCTGAAGTACATAAAGGAACACCTGTAGGGGTTTACAGCACAATTGCTGAATCATGTAAATAATATACAGCTCTGGAAATAATTAAGAAACCACTGCAAAATCATCAGTTTTGGTTTTATATTGATAGGTATGTGCTTGGGTAAAATGCAAAAAAAATGTATTCCATAAACTACTCACAACATTTCTTGCAAAATCCAAATAAAAACAATATCTTTGAGGGCATTTATATGCAGAAAATGACAACTGGTCAAAATAACAAAAACGATGCATGGTTGTGAGATCTTGAATAAGAACTTGAAGTTTATATAAATTTTTAAGCAACTAAATACTAATTTGTTAGCATCAGATATGTATAAAGTACTAGAGACCCAGACTTGAGTAAAAGTAGAAGTGCTCTTTAAGCACCACACTTAGAAGTAGAAGTACTAAAGTATTTAAAAAAATTGTACTTAAGTATTGCAGGTAGTTTATTTTAAAATGTACTACTCAAGTACTGAAAGTAAAAGTACAAGTATTGTGTTATGTAGTTATTAAAGAAAGCAGTCAAAAGTTTGAAAATCGTTGTTTATATTATTTCAAATGTTTAGCCTAAAAGACACTAACAATTCCTTAGGCTTTGCAGTACAAGGACAGGAATGTACAAGAGCACCTTAGTAAAAACACTGAGCTTACCTCTTATTTTTATATTTTTGAAAACAAAAATAGAACATGTATGACCCTTCCCCCTTTTAAGCATCCCTCCCCTCTCTTCCTGCTTGTGCTTTTTCTCCATTCCTTTCTTAACCGTGTATTGAGCAGTCTTAAAGCAGTCATATTGAGGAAGTTAGAAAACTTTGGTTGGCTGTTGTGATATGTGCATTATATATTATATTTTTTATATTTATATTTGTAACGTTGATAAGTTTCTTCAAATTTGACGGTTAATTTTTGAAGCCCGTTATTTCGCAATCTTTCGGGAAGCAGAATAAGCACTTCAATCTATATGAATTGCCTTTCATTCCCAAAAATATAAACATGGACTCTAAGTAGGGGCAGGGGTGGACACCTTCCTCACAGTCACTCAAAGTTGGAGGTGTTGTTGTTGTTTATGGTTGTTCCATCTTGAAACAAACTAAAAGCTCAAGTGTTCTCAATTGAGGCAGACGAAAAGTGGGAGCACGCATGGCCTGCTTGATTTGCTCAATGATGATGAGCAAGCTTCATCAAACCTGGTGACATAGCCATCTACAGCTCTGGCAGTGATAATGTGGGTTGAATACTTTGTAACATTTTAATAATTGTAACGGGTAACGATGCAGCACATCAAAAATTTATTGGAGTAAAAGTATTAAACTCGTCGAAAATATGTACTAAAGTAAAATTAGAATAATACTCCAGTAGAGTACAGATACAGCCTTTTAGTACTTAAGTACAGTAGTGAAGTAGTTCTACTTCGTTACTATACATCTCTGGTTAGCATTTAAGGTGGATGGGTTGGAAATTACCAAACACACTGAGAAGGTGTTTTTAGTGACTGTCGTATCGGAAACATTAGATGATTTTTTGCTGTTTATGGGTCTGGAGTGTTCCCAAACCTCTCCTCATGCCTCCCCAGACATGCCAAGTTTTTGTTTTAACCATGAACTAGCCCACCTTATTCAATTAGTCAACTACACATTAAGCCTTTGATTGATTTAATCAGGTGTCATTTCAGGGTTAAAACAAAAACATGGCCTGTTTGCGGGGCCTGAGGAGAGGTTTGGGAACCCCTGGTCTAAGCAGTTTCAGCATTGAAGAATTTGAAGATTTAAACCATTGAAGAATTGACATAATTTACTATTTATTTCTCAGAAAATAAGCTTATTAAAATATTTTTTTTAAACAAAAGGCACTCTATTAAGGTCGCAGGGACAATAACATAAACTGGAAGAATAAACGTGAATGTATTACTTAGGTTCAGATTTTTCTTGTGAGTATTCCATGGTCAGATGAACGCTCATCACTGAGATAAATATTTTTTAGGGGAATACTTTTACTATTTTACTTTAGGTAAATGTAAGAGTATGTACTTTTGTACTTCAACTTGACAAAAAATTTGAACGGTACTTCAACGTCTACCAGAGTACTTTTTAAGGTATCTACTTGCACTTTTACTTGACTATGGAGTTTGTGTACCTCTGCAAGCTACTCTGCTTGTATTCCTCTCTCACTTCTGTTTTGTTTTCCTCTTGTTTATTTTACCTACTGGTACTTCTACAGGCTGGTCTCATGGCAATATGTAATAAATCTTACAATACCAAAAATGTGTACACGTGTACATATCCGGAGCTATGGAAAGTTAAAGCCTTGTTAAAAAAAGTCAGTTTACATTAACCTAACCCTAACCTTTACGTCACCTTACCCTAACCTTAACATAAATAATCTATCATGTTATACCTGAACTAAACTTTCTCCAAGTACTTTAAATTGTAAACCGATTTGTCGTAATTTCCATTACGTATGGATACCCACGTATTGCCGTGAGAAAAGGTATACTTCTAATGTATTGATTTATATCTTAGAATGCAAAATATATTTGTTCACTAATGCCATGTTTTTCACTACTGTAAACTACTTTAAAAAAATTCTAAATATAAATGAACTTCACCGTATTTACGGCATTTGTTCTCTTCTAATAGAGCTTGATTTTGTAAATGTAATGTAACAAATATGTAATATAATATGCATATTGCACTTTTGTTTCTTCAAAGTAAACAATGATAAAGTCACACTAGCTCTTCCATCTTTAGAAACTCATTTTCTCAAAAGGGGAACATTTTATAGCATATAACATTTCTCAAAAGGGGAACATATTTTATAGGAAAGTCAAAGATCCTTTCCAGAACTCTTCAAAAGGTCTCACATTGTCAAATGTGAATGTTTGTGTGTACATGTAGGTGTGCCTGAACAGTTTTTCTATTTAAATGGGTCATGAATGAGCCCAAAATGTGGTTTCATCAGCAAAGTGCAACATATGGGGAAAGGATTTCCTGTCCCCATTTTGGAAAATGCAATTTGAAGGCTTAGGTGAAAGAGTAAAGTTTACGATTTTGTATTATGATTGGAATTAGGGCTAGGCCTGGTTTAGGGTTTAGAGTTATGATGAGTACTAGGCTTTAGGCGTTAGATTTAGGGTTATGAGTGTACTAGGGTTTAAGTAGGGTTAAGATTAGGATTATGGTATAGGATGAAATTTGGGTTATGATTAGATTTAGTGGTATGCCTTAGGGGATAGGGTCAGGGTTATGAGTCTTAGGGTTAAGTTTAGGCAAAGGGTAGGTATAACAAATGTTTTGTGTGTTAAAACAGTAAATGCTTTGAAATACAAACACCTCATGACATCTAAGCTACCTGTCACCAAAAACAAGAGATACACATTTTTTACTTTGCTGGAGTATTAAAACACATCATCTTGCCATCTTTTGAAACATTGCATGGTTTGTTGTAAAATGAATAGATTAGGTCCTGTGAGCACTACCAAAATGTTGAATGTAAATCTTTTCCCAGATGATTTACTCCAGAACTACTGAAATATTGTAAAGTTTAAAACTGATTTATGCACTTCATCATTTGACAGGTTAAGCTAACCACAGTGCACCAGCACTGACTAGAGGCTCTGTCGTATGTATTACAGAACACTATTTTCCTTATGTCTTTATTAAAAGACATAAACGTGAGATTGAAGGCCTGATCATTGAACTGAACATTTTGCTTGATATCTAATAATCTTGTTCTATTACATTTTGTGGAACAACAACCGATTTAATACTAAAATCTTTTTTGTCTTTGTATCAATATTGTGTAGGAAAATTAGACTAGTGTGGAACTACCGCACAATCCTCGTGCAAGAAGATTACATACAGCTTGTGATAGTTATCACTAATGTTTTTGATATCCTGATAAAATATATAGTTAGATTTTGAGTAACTGGTTGTTTTGCCAAAATGAACAAAATGCTTTCATTTTTGTACATGTATAATTGCACTGTAATGTACTTTCTTGTTGCCTTAGAATTCGGGCAGATTAATACTTGCCCAAGAGTTTCACATAGGGGTGTACATTTTACCCTCCTCCGAACATTAGAACTCTAGCTGAGCCCACTGCTTTTCATGATATTAATCATTGTGTTTTCAGTTTGTGATGACCCCCGCGGTCATGTGTCATCGTCAGGCAGGGGGCCAGGTGGGTGTGTTGCTGCTACTGACGGGAAGCAGCTGGGCAAGAGTTGCCCAAGAGTTACTTCAGAATCCCTCTGATGTCATTACAAATTAGCACCCTGGCCAGAAAAAAACACGAAGCCAGTCAGATTCATCGACTGCCATTGGGGAGAAACTGTTCCTGAAAGTTATGTCTCTCTGATTGTAAAGCAAATTGATTATCCAGGCTGACTTGGGTTTCAGTGAACGAAAGATACTGTAACCTATACAACACAGACTAATATTCTCTTTTCTTTTTCATATATTGATGCTTAATTTACTTCTCTATGTCTAATCTTTCTTCTCCTTTCTTTTCAGAAATTCTTCTGTTCTTCCTCTTCCACATTGTAGTGGTGCAACAGAGCCACCTAGTTTAGAGCCGTTTTGAGTATTGGAACACCTGGACGAGGACCTAGATAATCTCACAGACGCCGTTTTGGTTCAAATGCAGTTAAAGATTTGGCCACAGTCATGCCATGAATACTTCTGAGACTCATCTGAGTTAGGGGCCTCTACACCCTCACGTTCCCTCCATTAGACCCCCCTTCATTTCACTCAGCTCCCCTCCCGAATAAACTATTGAAGAAACTGTGGGATTGCTTTCATGAGAGAAGGAACATTAGACCCTGACTTCCTGCCCTGTGATGAGGTCACTGGTCTCTGAGGGAAAGTCTGTGAAATGCCTGCTCAATAAGTTCAACCAGCAATGGCAGGAATGAGAGGAGGGAGAGAGGGAAGAAAGAGAGATATGGAAGAGGTGACGGATGGGGGGGCACGGAGACAGCGGGTGATTAGCAGAGAGCTGTAGAATAGGTTTACACTAGAAGAGGTGTGTGGAAGAGTAGAGCTCTAGAGGAGGTGGTGGAGAAGGAGCGCTCTAAAGGAGGTGGTGGTGGAGGAGAGCTCTCACAGAGGTGGTGGTGGATAAGGAGAGCTCTAAAGGCGGTGGTGGTGGAGGAGGAGACCTCTGAAGGAGTTGAAGTTGAAGGATGAGAGCTCTAAAGAAGGTGGTGGTGTAGGAGAGCTCTACAGGAGGTGGTGGTGGAGGAAGAGAGCTCTAAATGAGGTGGTGGTGGAGACGAGCTCTAAAGTAGGTGGTGGTGGAAAAGGAGAGCTCTAGAGGAGGTGATGGTGGAGGAGGAGAGCTTGAAAGGAGGAGGTGGTGGATACGGAGAGCTCTAGAGTAGGTGATGGTGGAAGAGAGCTCTAAAGGAGATGGTGGTGGAGGAGGAGAGCTCTAAAGAGGTGTTGGTGGAG
>JACXGM010010419.1:0-13561 GCA_016801145.1 Umbra pygmaea | reverse complement strand
AGGTAGTGTTGGAGGAGAGCTCTAGGTGAGGGGGTGGAGGAGGAGAACTCTAGAGGAGGGGGTAGAGGAGGAGAAGAGCTATAGAGGAGGTGGTGGAGGAGTAAAAGAGCTCTATAGGAGGTGGTGGAGAAGGAGAGCTCTAAAGGAAATGGTAGAGGAGCACTCTAGATGAGGTGGTGGTGGAGTAGAGCTCTAGAGGAGGGGGAGGAAGAGGAGGATAAGTGCTCTAGAGGAATTGGTGGTGGAGGAGAGCTCTAGAGGAGATTGTGGTGGAGGAGAGCTCTAGAAGAGGAGGATGTGGAGGAGAGAATGGTGGTGAAGGAGGAGAGCTCTAGATGAGTTGGTGGAGGAGGGCTCAAGAGGAGGAGGTAGTGGTGGAGAGATTCAGAAGAGGTGGTGGAGGAGTGCTCTAGAGGAGGTGTTCGAGGAGTTAAAGAGCTCTAGAGGAGGTGGTGGTGGAGGAGAGCTCTAAAGCAGATGGTGGTGGATGAGGAGAGCTCTAGAGCAGCTGGTGTTGGAGGAGAGCTCTAAAGAGGTGATGGTGGAGGAGGAGATCTCTAGATGTGGTGGAGAATGAGAGCTCTAGAAGAGGTGGTGTTGAAGGAAAGCTCTAAATGAGGTAGTGTTGGAGGAGAGCTCTAGGTGAGGGGGTGGAGGAGGAGTTAAAGAGCTCTAGAGGAGGTGGTGGAGAAGGAGAGCTCTAAAGGAAATGGTAGAGAAGCACTCTAGATGAGGTGGTGGTGGAGTAGAGCTCTAGAGGAGGGGGAGGAAGAGGAGGATAATTGCTCTAGAGGAATTGGTGGTGGAGGAGAACTCTAGAGGAGGGGTGGAGGAGTAAAGGAGGTCTAGATTAGGTGGTGGGGGAGGAGAGCTCTAGAGCAGCTGGTGTTGGAGGAGAGCTCTAAAGAGGTGATGGTGGAGGAGGAGAGCTCTAGATGTGGTGGAGAATGAGAGCTCTAGAAGAGGTGGTGTTGAAGGAAAGCTCTAAATGAGGTAGTGTTGGAGGAGAGCTCTAGGTGAGGGGGTGGAGGAGGAGTTAAAGAGCTCTAGAGGAGGTGGTGGAGAAGGAGGGCTCTAAAGGAAATGGTAGAGGAGCACTCTAGATGAGGTGGTGGTGGAGTAGAGCTCTAGAGGAGGGGGAGGAAGAGGAGGATAATTGCTCTAGAGGAATTGGTGGTGGAGGGGAACTCTAGAGGAGGGGTGGAGGAGTAAAGGAGGTCTAGATTAGGTGGTGTGGGAGGAGAGCTCTAGAGGAGATTGTGGTGGAGGAGAGCTCTAGAAGAGGAGGTGAAGAAGGAGTAGGGCTCTAGAGGAGGTGGGGGTGGTGGAGAGCTTCAGAAGAGGTGGTGGAGGAGTGCACTAGAGAAGGTGGTCGAGGAGTAGAGCTCTAGATGAGTTGGTGGAGGAGGGCTCAAGAGGAGGAGGTAGTGAGCTACAGGCAGGAGGCAGGTTTAGCGTCTAGTGGGGCCTTTCTCCAGCTTGCCCTAGGCGATTGGGCCCAGCACAGCATGTTCTCATATTCTGAAGGAGGCTCTGCTTGCTCTCAAAAAAAGCAGTCCAAGGGGGTGGATGTGTCAACGCTACACAGCCAGGAAAATCTCACGAAATGGGGGAGCGAGTTCCAGAGATGGCTGAGAAACTCTCCTATTTCATTTATCACAGATGGCTGTAAACAGTTAACTACTCTTTGAGTTAAGTCTAGGGGAGTATTTCTCAGAAAAGGCTTATGATCTATGGAACAAGATATGGATCTGCAGGCTTTCTTCTCCCATGGGACTGCAGTTTTCCAAACCACACCTCTGAAATTTCTATCAACCTGGTGTATCTCCTGGAGAATGCTTTCTTATTGGTCTGGGTAGGTGTACAGTAGTTCTTTGTCCTGTACAGCCTGTTGTATCCCAAACTTTTCTGACAACAGCAGGCTCCCACCCTCCCAGGCAGGCTAGATAATAGTGTGTATGTGCGTGTTGCTTATTGGAGCGCCCTGCTCCATGTCTGCATGTGTCTAGCTGAAGGTCATGTACTGTTTGAGATGTAAATGACTCTCTTTATCCTTCTTGTACCAGCTGGCTTGGGTTTGATGATGAAATTGCAGCACCTGGTGTGCCATACCCCAGGGCTGGGA
Source organism: Umbra pygmaea (assembly GCA_016801145.1). Lineage (NCBI taxonomy): Eukaryota > Metazoa > Chordata > Actinopteri > Esociformes > Umbridae > Umbra > Umbra pygmaea. The sequence goes on along the minus strand of JACXGM010010419.1, from coordinate 11,436 downwards.
GCAGTCTGCTTGGGCCTGGCAGGGCTAGACTAGATGGTCATGGGCTGAGCTAGATTGGGCTGAGGTGGCTGGTTGTGGGGTAAGCTGGACAAGGCTACTTCCTGCGGGGCTGTGATAGGTCAAGATGTGTTAGGCAAGTTGGGGCTAAAATGTGTGGAGCTGAGACACACAACATTCTTTTGTAGCCCGGGGGCCCAGGTGGAACAGCTCTGATGCCAAGGAGACCCATCTGTAACTTCTGCTTCCCGCTGAAAAGGCCTGGTCTTCAAATGACCAGCAGAACACACACTTATACACAGCACACTGCACGCCATTCCTCACACACTCACACATTCCCAGTGCTCATGCACACACTATCCTTACATCTCGTGATACTTATCGCCTCCCACTTTATTTCTGTCAGCCTTCCTGTATTGTCCGCTCTCATCGTCCGCTCTCGTTTTCTGCTGCGTTCCTCCTCTTTTTAGAAGTCCATTCACTGACCCACAAAAACGATTGTGTTGATTTACCACGTACCGTCTCTTTCATTTTCATTTAGTAAACAACACACACATACACACACTCACACGCACGCACACATACAACCCCACACACTCAGCCCCATGCACACCTCCCCCTTCACACACACACACACCAAATCCCCCCAACACATGCACACACACAGAATCCCCCCCCACACACACGCACACATTCACACACCCACGCACACCTCCCCCTCATGCACATGCAACCCCCACACACACGCACACACACAAACGAAACACACGTACATTTCTCAGAAACACACAAAACACACAAATACACACACCCACCTTCCCACTCACACAAACACACACCCCAAACACCCCCCCTCACCCCTGCTCTCACTCCTGTGAAGATACGGAGTAATGTCTTCCAGATGCTTGATATTCAGTATATTCTTCTGAACCTAGTTTGGGCCTCTGTGAGGAGGTTAGGGGTCATGATGGGGTAATGCTTCCACTAAGCCCATTACGATGGTCCCTTCCCTATTTTCTCTTTCACAAATTCATCTCTGACCTGCCATCTCAGATCTCTTCCCTTTAAACCTGTCAACTTTACTGTAACATGTCATCTCTTACCTGTGAGTTCTATGAACCGTTATCTGTCTGACTTTTCTTCTTTAACCCTTTACCAGAACAACAGCGTTAGCTACATAAGTTCTTGTGGTATTCCAGTTGACAGAATATCTCTGAGGCGTATGTGAAGTCCCGCTACTTCTTCCAGATGGTTAGTGATGGTCTAACTGGGTTTACAACTGTTTGTTTCCTCTGGCTTAGGGTATTGGCTGTTACTATGGTGGTATCTGGTGTCTGTGATTCGTGGCTCAGCATGATGTCTCCCCCACACTGCATTTTAGCGTATCTTCCAGTCTGAAGTGATTCATATTCATCCACCAGAGACAACCAATAGCCATCAATTCAGTCTCGCAAGCCGGCTTGGTTTACTGCCCCCCCTCTAAATGTGAAAGGCTGTGTTCATCATGAAGCTCTTTCTACTCCCCAGTGTGTAACCTTATGGCTGAGCGCCCCCCCCAGCCCCCGTCCCTCCAGCCATCCTGCTAATCCCCCTCTTTAAAACCATGGTCTACTCATCTCATTGGGCTGCCAGACTCCACTGAGTTATTCATGTTGTTATGCTGTTGTGCTAGACAAACCTGCCCTGATCAGCACAATTAATATGATTATGTTACACTGACATTTTAGTCATTTTGCAGATGCTTTTATCCAGAGCGACTTACAGTGAAATTTCCCTGGAACAGCTTAGGGTAAAGTGACTTGCTTAAGGACACAACAACATTTGGCACAGTCGGGAATTGAACCGGGAACCTTCGGACTACAAGTCTGACTCCCTAACCGCTGAGCCATTCTGTGCCACAGAAATGCAATAAAACAAAATGGCTTTGTGACTTGCACGACATACTGCGCACAACACATACTGCAAATAACAAATAAGAGACAAAAATAATAAGCCAGTAAATGACTTGGACACAAAGGCATGGATGGAGAAGTATCTGGGCAGGCCAGCAGATCTGGAGGGCATAATCTTAGCCTTGGTCCTGAACCAGACGAAACAGAGCTATAGCTTGAGGGAGGCTTCCATGCCAGGAGGCTCTTCTGTGAGAATGTGTCCATCTGCAGCAAAAGCTACAGGGTACCCAAAACAAACAGACTAAAATTAAAACCCAGTACCACATCTTTAATGTTCTAACAAACTTAGTGTGTTATACCAACTATAAATCTCTAAAAAATGCCCTTTTCTGTGGTCTGAATCATACCACAAAGCTGCATATGTTCTTGCTAAACCATTTTGACACATTCTGTTGCCAACTACTCTAATAATTGAATGTTGTTGAGCAACTAGCATAGAGAAAGCTTATATATGCTTGTTTCTGCAAAAGGGATAATATAGATAGCACACAGATCAGACTTCTGATAATGTGGTCACATAAACAACCTATCTTCTTCATAAAATATTTCCAGAACTTTTCGATGAAAAATCTTAAACCTCATGGGAGGTGGGTGTGATTTATGATATAAAACTGTTTTAGTTTAGGATTATCTTGGCGTTCTCTTCACAGCGCCATTGTATACACCATCATCCTAATGTTTATATCTCTGGCTTTTTTTCTGATAAAGAAAAACAGTCCAGATTAAAGTTTCCTGTCCAGTGTCCCATTCAACCATTATTTGCTGGCCTTTGTTTATATTCGTGAAGTGTTTGTTGACGGAGAGAAAAAGTGCCTATTTTCCATTGGTTTCAGTTAGAGGGGAAAGACTGGGACAACAATAGAGACACTTTCTCCATCTCTCCTGTACTTCTGAATGCAAGGTGAATTTGGGAACAGGAAGTTGTGTGTGTGTGAGACTGAGCGTGCCCTCTGACATTACTAATTCTGTCCGCATGAGGTTTGTAGCGCGCTTGACCTTGGTTTGATTGTCTGTTGGTATTTAGCTACTTCTGAGGTTTTCCGTATTTGTAAGTTTGCAACTTTTAAGATACATTAAACTGTTGGTTTTGAGATTCACATTCTATAATCTCTCTTTTCCCTTTTTTTAAGTGATAAAAGAGTTTGCTCAATGCAAATAGGAGATAACATTCTCCAGGATAATCAACACTTAAGGTTGTTTTATTTGCTGGTTAACCTGCTTAGTGGTTTGTCATTGATATGTTGAGAAAACCTGCCATCTGGTGGTCAAACACACTCTACTACAAGGACTGAACATGTGCCAGATTATTGTCTCTTCAACCACCAGGTGCGCTCTTGTACAGCCTTGACCAGAGCAGTATATGTCTGTGGTTTGGCAAACTAGGGAGTGTTCTGAGCTATCCCGTTATACGATTGCTTCCGAGGTGGTTACGTGTTTCAGAGACTCCATGTTGGAGCCCAACATATAGCTGATTCCCATTAACATGGTGCAGGGAATAGTGGAAAAAGTTAATAAATTATTTAAAAAATTACATAAATCACTGAAAAAGTGCCCAACTGTTGCACCTTTGGCTGCAATGAAAGACCGGGAAGGGGCAAAATAATTTCACAAATTCCCCCCGTGAACCAGAAAGGTGAAAATTGAGGGAGCTGAATGTGAAATTAATGTGTTTTTTTAGGCTACGATAGACCTCAACAGTCCCACACACAGCCGACTCTGAAAGTAAGAACACCAGCCGCGGTCGGTGGATCTTAATTGGGGAGGACGGGCTCGTATTACGCTCAGAACCGGAGTGAATGGAATGTGTGCAAATCAAAAAAACTATTGGTTTTGTTCGTTGCGCACCATTCCATTCACTCCGGTTCCGAGCGTAATACGAACCCGTCCTCCCCAATTAAGATCCACCGACCGTGGCTGAAGAACACAATACATATATATATAGTATGCCAGACTACGATTAGTATGTCCCAACCCATAATATGCAAATATAGTATGTCAGAAGTCCTTGGACAGAGATGTATAGTAAAGAAGTAAAACGACTTCACTACTGTACTTAAGTACTAAAAGGCTGTATCTGTACTCTACTAGAGTATATATTTTTTCTCCTACTTCTACTTTTACTTCACTACACATTTTTGATGAGTTTAATAATTTTACTCCAATACATTTTTTATTTGCTGCATTGTTACCCGTTACAATTATTAAAATGTTACAAACTATTTAACCCACATTATCACCGCTAGAGCTGTAGATGGCACTGTCACCAGGTTTGATGAAGCTGGCTCATCATTATTGAGCAAATCAAGCAGGCCATGCGTGCTCCCACTTTTCGTCTGCCTCAATTGAGAACACTTGAGCTTTTAGTTTGTTTCAAGATGGAACAACCAGAAACAACACCAACACCTCCAACTTTGCGTGATCGTGAGGAAGGTGTCTACCTCTGGCCCTACTTAGAGTCCATGTTTACATTTTTGTGAATGAAAGACTATTCATATAGATTGAAGTGCTTACTCTTTCCCGAAATATTGCGAAATAATGGGCTTCAAAAATGTACCATCAAATTTGAAGAAACACATCAAGGTTAAAAAAAAATATATAATATACACTCACCTAAAGGATTATTAGGAACACCATACTAATACTGTGTTTGACCCCCTTTCGCCTTCAGAACTGCCTTATTTCTATGTGGCATTGATTCAACAAGGTGCTGAAAGCATTCTTTAGAAATGTTGGCCCATATTGATAGGATAGTATCTTGCCGTTGATGTAGATTTGTGGGATGCACATCCAGGGCACGAATCTCCCATTCCACCACATCCCAAAGATGCTCTATTGGATTGAGATCTGGTGACTGTGGGGGCCATTTTAGTACAGTGAACTCATTGTCATGTTCAAGAAGCCAATTTGAAATGATTCAAGCTTTGTGACATGGTGCATTATCCTGCTGGAAGTAGCCGTCAGAGGATGGGTACATGGTGGCCATAAAGGGATGGACATGGTCAGAAACAATGCTCAGGTCGGCCGTGGCATTTAAACGATGCCCAATTGGCACTAAAGGGCCTAAAGTGTGCCAAGAAAACATCCCCCACACCATTACACTACCACCACCAGCCTGCATAGTGGTAACAAGGCATGATGGATCCAGATTCTGACTCTACCATCTAAATGTCTCAACAGAAATCAAGACTCATCAGACCAGCCAACATTTTTCCAGTCTTCAACTGTCCAATTTTGGGGAGCTCTTGCAAATTGTAGCCTCTTTTTCCTATTTGTAGTGGAAATGAGTGGTACCCGGTGGGGTCTTCTGCTGTTGTAGCCCATCCGCCTCAAGGTTGTGCGTGTTGTGGCTTCACAAATGCTTTGCTGCATACCTCGGTTGTAACCTCGAGTGGTTTTTTCAGTCAAAGTTGCTCTTCTATCAGCTTAAAGCAGTCGGCCCATTCTCCTCTGACCTCTAGCATCAACAAGGCATTTTCGCCCACAAGACTGCTGCATACTGGATGTTTTTTCCTTTTCACACCATTCTTTGTCAACCCTTGAAATGGTTGTGCGTGAAAATCCCAGTAACCGAGCAGATTGTTAAATACTCAGACCGGCCCGTCTGGCACCAACAACCATGCCATGCTCAAATTGCTTAAATTTTTTTTTTTTTCCCATTCTGACATTCAGTTTGGAGTTCAGGACATTGTCTTGACCAGGACCACACCCCTAAATGCATTGAAGCAACTGCCATGTGATTGGTTGAGTAGATAAATGCATCAATGAGAAATTGACCGGGTGTTCCTAATAATCCTTTAGGTGAGTGTATAATGCACACATCACAACAGCCAACCAAAGATTTCTAACTTCCTAAATATGACTGCTTTAAGACAGCTAAATACCCGTTTAAGAAAAGAATGGAGAAAAAGCACAAGCAGGAAGAGAGGGGAGGGATATGAAGGGAGAAGGGTCATACATGTTCCATTTTTGTTTACAAAAATAAAAAAATAAGAGTTAAGATCAGTGTTTTAACTGAGGCGCTCTTGTACATTCCTGTCCTTGTAAGGCAAAGCCATAGGAATTGTGTCTTTTAGGCTAAACATTTGAAAAAACATAAACAATGAATTTCAAACTTTTGACTGCGGTCTTTAATAACTACATAACACAATACTTGTACGTTAACTTTCAGTACTTGAGTCGTAAATTTTAAAATATACTACTTGCAATACTTAAGTGCAAAAATTGTTGAATACTTCAGTACTTCTACTTAAGTGTGGTGCTTAAAGAGCACTTCTTCTTTTACTGAAGTTACTTTTTTGATAAAGCACTTCTACTTTTACTCAAGTCTGGGTCTCTAGTACTTTATACATCTCTGTCCCCGGATGGTCTACTACTTCCAGGGGTTTTTTGAAGTATGCAACCCTGCATGCTTTTTGGGCTAAAATAGCCCACAATCCTTTGCGACACAGAATAGGAGGGATTTTCCAAAGCCTTTGGCAGTGTTTAAATGTAAGTATCTAAAAGTTAGGTAGTAATAAATGTGTCATTACATGAGTTTTTTGTTATTGTACTAATAATAAATAAAGTTTAAATGAAATATGAACAGGTTGTGCCAAATGTTTAATATTCATACTTTGCGGGCTTCATCGCTTGTGGAAGTGGTCTAATATTAGATGCAACGTGATGGACTTCTGGTAATTGCAGAGCAGCGCTCAGTCGCAACCACAGAGCGGCTTGCTTAAAAAACAGTCTTCTAGCCTCACAACTTTGCTTTTAATGACAGTGGAACTACATTATTGTTGTCGGTAACGTGTTTACACCATATTATGTCAGAACAAAAACAAAATAGAAACGTAAAGGCATATCTCAAGCGCTGAAGCTAACGGACCACGACTACATTGCTAGCCAAACAGAAAACAACGGCCGGAAAATGGATGTCGACGTATCAACGGACTCAGAGGTTGTAACACCGGTTGGTAGCCCCTCTTCCAGCCCTGCCTTAAAAGTAAAATGGAAAGAAAGGAGTGATTTGTCGCTAGAGGACCTCCAGGCTAACATCCTGGATGCTGTTAACCAGAGAGCTGATAACCTGGAGCTGATGGTAAGAGACAACAATTCAGGCATCGAAGAGCTGAAAACTTCCCTTAATTTTGCCTTTGTCAAAATTTTACCTTTGAAAAAAGATAACAAAAAGTTGTCTGAGCTTTGCAACAGTCATGAAAAAACTATAGAACACATGGAAATTCGGCTCACTGAGACTGAAAGATACAGGCAGAGATGGGTTCTGAGGCTGTATGGGCTACCAGAGGAAAGGGACGAAAATGTAAAAAGAAAGATTATAGACATTTGTCAGCAAATAGCCCCTAAACAAAATATGAGTCAAGCCATTGATGTCGTGCAGCGAATTGGAAGGAAGGACGCCGGTAACACACACCCTCGCTCTGTGATTATCGTCTTTGCCTTGGATGACCTATGGAAAAACGCGCAAAACTATACTTTCCTAAAGGAGAAGTGGCTCCGCTTCGGCGAGGATCTCACTCAGGCTGACAAGAAAACCCGGGAAAGGCTGTGGCCCCGCATCGAAGAAGCAAGGAAACAAGGAAAGCAAACTTTTTTCTTCATAGATGATGTGGAGATCCTTTAAGATACCTCCTACAGAGCCACACTAGGAGTTTGTTGTAAACTTTGTTGTAAACTCTGAACTTGTACCTTCTTGCTGTTTTAGAGGGTAAGAAAATCTGTTCAGGTATTGGTTCTAATACTTTTGTTGGCTGTATATGCTTATAGGGTTGAATTCCATCCTCTCTCAGGATTTTATTATATATTAGTAATAATTAATAATTGTATATTATATTTTATATTAACCCAGTCAGTCATTCATGAATAACACAAGCACTTTATAATTACTCTACAATGTTCCAAACTCACTCTTAAGAGGCGGAAGCTGTTATTGCTTAGGTTGTTTTTCTCTTGTAAAGGGAATTGTTCTTTATTGGTTTATGAAATTACTTTCTATAAATGCCAGAGGTCTACGAAACATTGTTAAAAGAAAAGCCATCTTTATTTTTTGTAAGGACTATAATGCTGATTTTATTTTCATCCAAGAAACTCACTCATGTAAAGAGGACAAAAAGTTATGGAAGAGTCAATGGGGAGAGGACATTTGGTTGACTCATGGATCCAACCACTGAGCAGGGGTTGCTATTCTCACTCATAAATTTAAAGGAAAGGTTTTTAATACCATAAGGGATACCGATGGTCACTGGATGGTTACTATTACATGTTTGGAAGATACATTTTTTATTTTGGGCAACATCTATGGGTACTGCTCACTCTCACAAAATTTGAAATTATTGAAAGAGCTAGAATCTGTTTGAAATGAGTTGATGTCTAAATATCCTGTAGCTAAAGAAATTTTGGGTGGTGATTTTAATATGGTTATGGATAACCAATTAAACAGGTGCCCACCAAGACTAACTCCAAATTCAAAAAACTAATTGACTTTACGAAAAGGCTGGATCTAATTGATATATGGAGGGAAAAAAATTCATTGTTGAAAACATACACTTGGAGCAATAGAAACCACACGCTACAGTCCAGATAGATTTCTGGTTGATTTCGGCTGATCTAGAGCCCTATATTAAGCCATGCACTGTTTCTCCTGCTGTTCTGACAGATCATAAGGCCATTTATTTAGCTATTCAGATGAGCAAGGAACAAAGAGGGAGATTCTCTAGCGGTTACTGGAAATTAAATAATTCTCTACTATCTCATGAAGAGCTAAAAATAAAAATATAACTCCTTATCTCAGAACAGTGGGAGGATGCTAAAAAAGGGAATCATTTTGGGATATCTTGGGAACTTCTCAAATATAAAATTAGAGGCGTCTGCTCCAGTTATGGCAAGGTATTGGCGCACAAAAAGAAAAATGTAACATACACGCTAATCAACAATATCAATAAACTTACTGAAAAAGAGCATTTGAGCCAAGAAGATAATAATGCCTTATTAGACTTACAAAACCAACTAGACATTTTATATGAGAACAAGGCAAAAGCAGCTTTTATAAGGTCACATAAGAATTGGATGGAACAGGGTGAGAAAAACAGCAAATATTTCTTTAACATGGAAAAAAGAAGAAATTACATCAACTCTATAAAAACTTGACATTGGGGAAAAGATTAGCGCAGACAGCAAAGAAATATCAAACTACATAAGTACTTTTTATGAAAAACTTTACTCCAAAGATATTAATCTCAAAGATCCAAAGGAAATCTATAGCTTGATTTACTCTCCTAAATGTATGGATGCACAATATAATAAAATCTGCTGTCAGGACATAACTCTTGAGGAGATTATTTAGGGAATAACTCAATTAAAACACAATAAATCACCAGGCTGTGATGGTCTGACCTCTGAGATATATAAATGTTTCTCTGAGTCACTAGGTCAATTTCTACTGGCTGTCTTCAAAGAATCTCTTGACAGAGGGGAGCTTCCTCCTTCTCTGAGGCATGGCGTCATAACGCTTATTCCAAAACCTCACAAAAACTCTTTATTAATTGAAAATTGGCAACCCATTACATTGATAAATAATGACTATAAGATTCTAGCATATATCTTATCCAAACATCTTAAATCCAAATTACACACTTTAATTGACGAATGCCAATCTGGTTTCATGAAAGATCGTCACATAGCCAATAACATTTGCTTAGTCTTGGATCTGATTGAATACAAAGATTTTCTAGATGATGAACACGTCATTTTATTTTTAGACTTTCAAAAAGCCTTTGACACGGTAAGCCACAAATGTATTATAGACACTTTAAACTTCTTTAATTTTGGTAAGAATTTTATTAATGCTCTAAAAACTCTGTACATGGGAGGAAACAGTTTTGTCAAGTTAGCTAATGGAACCTCACCTAGATTTTACATAAACAAAGGTCTCCGCCAAAGCTGCCCCACCTCACCTCTCCTATTTTTGATTGTCGTTCAAATTCTTTGTGATTTAATTCCCAAGAGTTCATTCAAAGTAATTACATTAAATGAAAGAGAAATAAAAAATTCACAGCTAGCAAATGAGACAACCCTGTTTCTAAAAAAATGAACCAAAATAGGAGCACTAAATGTTGTAAACCAATTTTCTGAAAGCTCAGGCTTGAATCTAAATCTTTCAAAGTGCGAGTTGTTGTCACACCAATAAGCATCTTGGTCAAATATGTGGCATAAATATAAATAATTTAGTAACTTATCTTGGAATAAAAATCAGTCATAATCACAAGTTGATGACAGATAATAATATCTCTTTACTACACGACTCTATTAATAAAAAGTTTGACACTTGGCTTGCAAGAGATATATCTATATATGGCAGGGTTCTTCTTTCTAAAGCAGAAGGTCTCTCACGAGCAGCATATTTATTTACAGCAATAGAAATACCTACGTTACAATGTACCGATCTAGACAAATTATTATACAACTTTATATGGAGGAAGAAGCCCCGTTTTGACTAATAAAATTGAGGAGGGGGGATTTATCGGTAATTGACTTCTCACTCTTCAATGAGATATTAAAAATCAACTGGATTAAAAGATTATTTTTAAATCCAAACAGTTTGTGGAATATTCTTTGAAAAACTTGGTAAGATCACATTATTGCTTCAGTGTCCATACTCCATCAACAGACTGCCAGTCAAACTGTCAAACTTCCATAAACAGCCTCTAACCTGTTGGTCACTTCTGTACAAACACAATTTCTCCCCTCACAAATGTTTTATCTGGAACAATATGAACATCATACATAGAAACAAGGCTCTCTTTATAGAAAACTAGTTTAAACATGATATTGTACTGGTATACCAATTATTAAATAACTCAAATCAAATTTTAACTTATGATGACTTCACCCATAAATTTAATTTCCATCCTCCAAGAAAATAATTTGATATTGTAACCAGAGCTATACCACATGGGATCATTACTTCGAGATGAGACAGATTTGAATGTCAAATGAATGTCTTTTTCTCCAGCAGTGTTTCAATAAATGGTCTATCTTTTCTAGACAGAAAGGTTAACAACAAAGTAATAAAAAACTTTTTATGTGCAAAATCTATCCCTGCCTCCAGGTGTCACAATGCTTGTAGACTCTGTCCTTGTTCTGTGTCACTACAGGGTGTTATCTCCCCTATGTTTTTTGTTTTGGTTTGGTTTCCCGCTCTTTGTATCACATGATCCCGTCACATGTTTTTGTCAGCCTATCAGTTCTGTTGTTTAGTCCACACCTGCACCTCCTTCCCTCATTAAAGAAGAAGAAACCTACCATCACCTGCCTAAATGACTACCGCCCAGTAGCACTGACCTCCATCATCATGAAGTGCTTTGAGCGGCTGGTCAGAACCCACATCTGCGCCACCCTTCCTGACACCTTGGACCCCCTACAATTTGCATACCGCCCCAACAGATCTACAGACGATGCCATCGCACTGACGGCACACACCGCCCTCTCC
>JACXGM010010418.1:0-26309 GCA_016801145.1 Umbra pygmaea | reverse complement strand
TTTGCAACTTTTGGGACTATAGGCTACTGATTTCTTTTTTATTTCTTGACCTGCAATTTAGTAACTGTAAAACACTAACTGTAGGCTAGTTATACCTATATGATGAAATTATTATGATTTCTCGTGAAGCTATGTTAATTTTTATGTGAACAATGCGCTGCCACTTTAATTCAGTGCGGTGCAGCACAGCAAAAATAGATTCTGTTCGGAATCGATCGCTGCACTGCTGTATACGCACCGCTCCTGGAACGGATCACCGGACCGCATCGGCATGCAGTGTGAAAGCTCTAGCCTGTTAACATGGGCACGGAAAAATATACGGACCGCATACGCACCGCAGACGGAGTATGTCTGAAACGGGCGTGAGTTTGGAAAATAAATATAAGATCTTCCTGATTGTTCTCCCTTTCCTCAACACACCAACACAAACTTCAACAAAACCTAGTTCTGTGACAAAATGCGTGTGAAAATGGCGACCGAAATCGAATAGCAAAAGAGAGAAAAAAACGTCTAATTTGCCCCAGAGAATATTTTATTACAGTGACAATCACATTCCTTAATTTCTTACTATTATATTTACATGCATAATTCCTATTAAGATTTTGAACTTCTTGAAAATAGTAGTCAGACCTAAGCTAGAAAATCAGAAAGATATTCTCCCCAAAAACGTGACTCCGTTCCCATGGTAACCTTAAAGCTGTCGCTAAAAGTTGTCACATCTTGTGTCTAAATGCAGCAGTATACCATGTTATATCTAACTCGGAATACACACTGTACATTATTTGAGAAACTTTTGTCAAACATATTTGCTAAGTAATCTGAGTGACTGGTAGATCTACCTGTGACCAAAATGTTAGTTTTAGCCATGTTGTAAATGTGATGTCACTTCACATTGAATTTAATTGGTGCTTTTAGGAGCACTTCAGTTGGCTATTTTTCCTAGATGGCCTTAATTCCCTGACGAGGGGCTTAATGCCATCACAGAAATACCTCCCTAAATACAAATTCTATGTGACACAGGGAGATATTTATTGCTCATTTCCCAAAATCTCATACACTGTAAAAAGTAATTTGTTGACTCAACTCACAAAATTAGTAACCCTGTTGCGTGGATTCAACTCATAATGCTAAGTCAATTTGAATTTGTATTGTGCTTTATCGTTGACTCAACATTAAATTAATATTTCACTTGGCAATTTTACTCATGGAGTCAACTTCTCATCATTTTCTGATTAGTTGACTTCATGAAAACATGAAAAATGATGTTATCTCAACAATGTTGATTTAACTATTTTTCAGTTGAGATAACTTTGAAAAATATGTTGAAACAACCAAAAAGCAAGATTACTTTTTACAGTGTACCTGAATGTTAATCACAACACTTGAAGGTCTGGTTTGGACAAGCTGTTTTTGCTACCGGATGAGTAAAACAACAGACATACTGTGTTCATATCTCTGAGGGATACACCGTTTATGCCTTGCTATCGGTGTGGTTACACATTTACAAAAGTGATATTCTGCTGTCGGACTTGCCCTGAAAGCAACTTATGCTGCGTTCGTTTATTCTCAACAATCCGACTCGGATATGACTTCACTTCCACACTTCAAGCGTTCTGGTATGTTTTGTGTGTCCGGGTCATGGGGGTAGGCTTGGACCCGGAAGTTGAAGTAGCCCTGGGTGGATTCTGAGGCTAACAAGGCATGATCTTCGTTAGCATTCCCATAGACTCCCATTCCTTTTAGGGTCACTTTGACAGTGAATCAATTTACATCTGTAGCATTTAAGGAATTGGATATTGTTTATTTATTTACTTGGGACAGTGCACATTAATCAACAGTCTTGTACTTCTGTACAGACTGTAAATGAGCCAGATTATAGCATATATGCTAATTTCCATCTGTAGTCCCAACCTATAAATAGTGTCTATTTATCCATTGTTTATTTTTTAAAGAAACACGACAATGTATAAAAGGCTCTATTACCTTGTATATCACGTCATGGTCCCGTAGCAGCCATTTTTGTAAAAATTGGCTAATGATTGTGTCATAACCGTGTGACTTACTGGCGCACAGTAGAGAAATTACTGTAAAGTCCAGGGGACTTAAAGTCCAGGGGATCTTACAGGCAATCGGGGGGACGTGGAGGCATACAAGGCAGAAGCCCATAGAGAGTCCATGAAAAGCATTGGAATAAAATATTTCAGCAACAGTTTGATGGATTGGCGATACTTCCTACTCATGCTCCCCATCTCTGCAAGAGGCAATATTCAGAATGATTCAGATTTCTCTTGGCATGGTTACAAGAAGAATTACATTTTTCAGAGACATTGCTCACATCACATCTACGTCATCACGCTCAGCTTCAAAGGTTTCAAAGGTACTTTATTTGTCACATACACATACATGTAGCGAAATTCATTCTCTGCATTTAACCCATCCCTCAAGGGAGCAGTGGGCAGCCATTTACGGCGCCCGGGGACCAACTCCAGATCTGAGCCAGTGCCTTCGTCAGGGGCACTGACTGGAGAACCTAACCTGCATGTTTTTTGATGATTTTTTTTTTTGATGAGCTTGAGGCTGCACAGTACGCTCGGCTACCACCAAAAAAGTGCTTCTAGATTACTTCACTTGCTCTCCATGGAAATAATGGCGTCCATTCATACTGTCTATGGTTTAAACAAGTTGATCGCATTCTAGTTACCGAAGTAGGACAACAAGATGGATGCTCCCACAAAAGCCTTTGTTGTTCTTGCCCTTTCGGAATATAAACAACTTCACGTCCAGCATCCCAGTCGCACATTAAAACCCTATTTAATAAGTGGCTTTGTTGACATGAATGCAATACAACCTTAACAAAGCATATGAACACAAATTAGCCTATACAATAAAACAGAAACAATATTCTACAACCAGACACCTGCCAAGTGGATCACAGCAACATCAAAAGGACCTGCATAATGGTTAGATAATGGTTAGATAATGGTTAGGGGCGCTGGCCTAAAAAAGTTTGAGAACCGCTACCTTAGGATATGTACAGGTTTGAAGAGCAAAGATACAGAATTCAAAAGTAAGTGTTAATGGAGTTAAACACATTAAATCCAGTGTGATTTACCAGTCCATTTACTCCAGTTCAACTATTTATATGAAACCATTCTTCTCTATTGAGATTCACCAGCCTCCACCTGCAAACAAAAATGAACATAAACACACACACATACACATCAACAAAACACACACACTGAGATGATTCAGTCAGCCTAACCGTTTCTGTCTGTGTCTCTTTAATAGCCGGCAAGGAACCCTAGTTTTCAGAGCCACACCCTCAGGCCTGTTCAGAAGACACAGGTATCTCCTCCCCCTGTCCATCAAACGTCTCAGCCAGTGTGTGTGTGTGTGTGTGTGTGTGTGTGTGTGTGTGTGTGTGTGTGTGTGTGTGTGTGTGCTGATAATCAAACTGTTATTTTCAAGATTGCTTTTAAATTCTCATTTTGCACGTCACAACCTGTCAGCTATCTTTTAAAGTGTTTTGTGACAACTTGTGTTGTAAAAATGGCTTTATAAAATACATTGGAAATGAACCGTGTGATTTCAGGACTAATACTTTGCACAAGCTCCTTTCTGAAAATGCAGGTATTGGCTTGACCAGCACATCCATTCTCATTTAATTGACATTCAGTGTCCAGATGATGTGTGGTGCGAGTTTGCACACATGGACAATGTTTCACAAATTGAAATTACAACCCTATGTTTGTCCACCAGTGAATGGGTGAAGTGGAAAATTTGATCACAACTTGGCCAGTGAGAGGCCAGCCTTAACCCAGAAAACCTATTTATCTGCACCTTGCGGTTGTGAACGTATCTGAAATAATCCTGGTGCAGCCGGGTTCAACCTGACGTAAAGTTTACTGTCACTTTTGGTTCGTTCAACTTGTTGTACATGTTTGTGTGTGGTTCAGTGTTTGTGGGGTAACATTTTCCTGACGCTAGCATGTGGCTTTACAGAGGCTGTGGCGCAATGCTTTGGTTTGTTGTTTTTTTATCACTTTGTTTGTGTGTGTTTGTTTGTGTGTTTTAGCTGCCTGTGTGTTTGTGCGCCAGCTCTTCTTGCCTTGCTATCTCTCTCAACGCCTGTGACCTCACCACATCTTATCTCCTGTCTCCATGACGATGCAGTGTTGGGGTAAGGCCCATACCCTTGTATCTCACTAGTGGGCCAAGATGCAAAATCTGACGTGGCTGTAACAATGAATGAAAACAAACATTACATTTTTAGGCCAAGGTTTAAGTTTTAATAGTGTAGTTAAGCATACGGTTGAGTATAAATTCACAGTCGAAGAAGAGACTTAGGCAGAGCTTCTAACTCTGCAACTTAGCCGGATAGTGATTACCTTTAACCTAAACGCTGCTTCCTGTAATAATGTTTGGTTGCACTGTTGATGTGTACTGTATGTAGGTGTGCTCAAATACACATATAAAGACTTTGTCAAACATCAAAACATCTTAATCAAAATGTGTTTGTTTCCATGTGTCCATGTCTGTGTATCCATGTTTGTGTGTATGTGTATCGTTTTCGGTCGGTGTGTGTGTTTAGGAGCCATTTGGGATGGCGGATGATAGATTTATGTGGGAGCGAGAGAGATTGGATGATACACTCTGCAAACAGAGACCGGACATGTTTTCAGACAGTCGCTGGTTGGAGCAGGAAGAGACAAATATGGTAATAAGTCTACACACACACAAACTCAAACACATGCCTATATACTTTCTTTTTTAAATTGTGCACAATGTTTGTAATTTGACAGTTTTGCCTAAACTTTGTTAATATAACTGAGGTAAGACCCCAACCATCAGTTCCTACTAAAGGCCCATTCTCCATAATATAATTTGGCTATAAAAATGTGTGAAAACAAACAATTGCCTTTTAGTCTTCTAATATTGTAAGGTCCTAGTCTGGCTGACGTGACTCAAAGTCAGAACTGACTTAAGCGTCCGGAAAGGATTCTTCGATGTTGTCGGCAAGAAGCATTGATAATGAAGACTAGGGCTGGGCGATATGGCTGAAAACTCTATCACGATATAAGTGTTACATATCGGTCGATATCGATAATTATTGATCAGTTTTATGACCTATTTAGAATAAGGAGCAGGAAAAAAATATTAAATTTAAACATTTTCATTTTAAATTTAACCTTCCATTAATTATAATCCCCTCAGTTATAAAGGCAGAAATGTCAACACAACCATGGAAAACATTTAAATAATGAAAATGTAAACATAAGTCTAAAATCACAATGAACACTTAACAATTATCTGTTACACTTCATTAAGCATTTCTTAAGTACTGTAATTATGCACCTTAGTTTAATAAAATAGTGCAAAGTGTTAAATATAAACAGAGAAACCTAAGACCTGAGAAGGTGGGGAAAAGACGTTTGTGGTATTACCAGTCTTGGTGGGGACAACGGTTTCGCATAATTTGCAAACAACATTGGTCTGACTAAGGTCAGACTTTAAAAACCAAAAAACTCCCATCCTGGCGAGCTGACTTTTCCCATTTTATCAACGATTTCCTCACTCGCTGCGGCACTAATTTTCCACTTAATCAGTATCAGTTTCAGTTACTTAAGAATCCAACACGACTCACGAGACAACAATATTGTGCAACCAAACTTGATACTGTTAAATGATTGGCTGTTAGCGTGTCACCCGTTACGTTGGTAGGTAACCTCTGGTTTCTTCCGACAAAGAAAAGGAAATTATCTAACGTTTTATCGAACACATTTTTTATTGATATTGATTACGTGTCTGTTGCTAGACATATCGTTATCGTTTTATCGCCCAGCCCTAATGAAGACTGGGTGCTTGTTATCTCAATTTCGAATTGAATGAATTGTGATTTATGTTTAACTAAAGCACTGCCCTATGACACCGTTGACTTCTCATTTACAGTAATAGAGTATTAGAAGATAACATGACTGACAGTATACAGTTATGCTCATAAGTTTGCTAGCCTCTTAAGACCAACCTGATCTCGCAAGCTCCAGTTTTCCCCTCGCAGATCAATCTGGCATTATGGTGGCTTCCACGTATGAGATGAGCATAGCTATCCTGCAAGTTTTCTTATTGGTTGATTTGGCCCGTCAATCACCAACATAGGTGGTGTTAGACAGATGGTTTATCCATTCATGGCAATGAAAGGTTAATTCCTCACACCTGTGGCATTTTGAATTCCAATTAGTGTCTGTGTATAAATTTTCAGTTAATTTGTTAGTTCTCTTATGGATGCATTGAGATGCACTGGGAGCAGAAAAGAACTGTCAAAATACCTGCGTAACAAGGTACTGGAACTGTATTAAGTTGGAAATGGGTTTAAAAAGATGTCAAAAGCCTTACAAATGCCAGTCAGTTCTGTTCAATCACTTATTATGAAGTGGAAGATTCTGGAATCTCTTGATACCAAGCTAAGGTCAAGTAGAACAAGAAACATGTCAGCCAAAACTGACAGAAGTATTGTTTGGGATTCAAAGTAAAACCCACAGGTAACCTCGGGAGACATACAGGCTGCTCTGGAAAAAGACTGTGTGGTTGTTTCAAGGACCGCAATATGAAAATACTTAAACAAAACTTTGCTGCAATTTTGAACGGGGGTCATTTTATTATTTCATTTGTTTGCTATGTTTTGTTTTATGATTTTGTCATTCTGTTATGACCTACAGTTGAATATGACTCTCATGAGAGTTAAATAAACATTGTTTTGCCTGCTCATTCATGTTTTCGTTAAAAATATTTAATTTACTACCAATTCTCCAGGGGTACGCAAAACTTTTATCACAACTGTATATTTTCGCAGTTTATAAAAACATTTTTAGAATAGCAGGCACATTACAATGTTTATCAAGCATCTTCTTTGCTGAAGCAGGAGAGGAAAACATTGCCTGGCAACAAGACAAACCACTCATTCAGAAAACTGGAGGAAATACCACAACATTATGTCCTTCAAGTCAAATAATGATTAACAAAACTTGGCCAGTGCATAGTGCATGTATACAAAGAGCGGGAAACATTCCAAAATATAGTTTATTTCTCATGTAGGCTTGGGGCTTAATCAAGTCAGTAAAAAACAACCAAGACACAGGCACGTTTGAGTGAATACTGAGTGAATACTGAAATTAGTATAGGCTCCTGTCCAGACCAGTAGGTCACCGCTCTGCGCTGTGAGTCACATACTGTAGGTCATGTCAGTAGGCTCTTGCCAGAAGCATAGCCCCCTGTATTCCACTGCTGGTTTGCTTCTAAAGCTAAGCAGGGTCGGGCCTGGTTAGTCCCTGGATGGGAGACCAATTCTGTTGGAAGTGGTGTTAAAGGGCCATTAGGGGGCACTCTTCCCTCTGGTCTTAAGATCATTCCCAATGCCCCAGGGCAGTGATGGGGACATCTACCCTGCGTAGGGTGCCGTCTTTCGGATGAGGATGTTAATCGGGTGTCCTGATTCTCTGTGGTCGTTAAAAATCCCATGGCACTTATTGTAATAGTAAGGGTGTTAATCCTGATGTCCTGGACTAATTTCCAATCTGTCCCTCATACCATCATATCAACCTAATCATCCCCAGCTTTCAATTGGCTCTTTCATCCCCTTCCCTCCCCCCCACTTCTCCCCAGGCCGTTTTTGTATATAAGAAGCTGTTTTCGGTCAACTTGTCTGGTAAAATAAAGGTAAACTAAACTAGTAATGTTCAGGGTATGTCATAATTGTAACTGTGCAGTTAAGTTTATAGTTAAGTTTAAATTCCCAGTAGTCCTTCCTTGGACCGTGATCTTGGACAGATGTGATATTTGAACAATGTTTCCATCAGTGTCCTCGTGTGTTTCTGTGTGTGTGACCTTGTGTGTTTATTAGCCATGTTGGAAAGAGGATGCAAGGTTAATGTGGGAGCGAGAGCGGATGGAGGAAACACTCCGCCAACAGAAACAGGACATGTTGACAGACAGTCGCTGGTTGGAGCAGGAAGAGAAAAATCTGGTATGACCACACAGACACAAACAGACACGCACACACGCACACATATAAACATAAATCAACAGTCAAATGTTTGCACTCAATTTAGTCAGTATTGTTCTAGCAAACTAAATCTGCACCAACAAGTTTAGTTTATAATGTTTTTTTTTAGGTAATTCTCTGGCTATCATTACTAAAGCCTAACATGAGAAGTGTGGTTCATGAAATCCTGCATTCACAGAGTGATCCATTTCCGATCCTACATCTGTAACAATCCTAATTCCTGAGTATAGACAAACAGTCCTCCTTCGTACTGGAAGAGAGTTTGTAGTAGTACTTATGATAGTGACACTGTGCTACTAAATGAACATATACAGTGGCTCTCAAAAGGCCTTTGGACATTCCCGCTTTTTATGGTGTAACAACATAAAATCTTAACGGATGTGCATTTTTTTAAGATCAAGAATATGCTTGCCTCTCTGGTATGGCTGCAAACTGGCACATCTAGAGTTTATAACTTTTACTGTATGTGATTAACTGTCAAAGATGGTAAATGCTTAGTACTTAACTGAACAACAGGATTTGACACTTTATTTATTTTTGGAAGCTAGAAAGTATTTTTGAGTCAACCTGTGATTTTTAACACTGTATACATTCTCTGACTGATACATGCTGCCTTTGGATCAGTTCCAGGTCCTGTGGGTTCACTTGAAATTCAATGCATTTTACCTTTGAAATGATGCATTGTTTCTGCATTTACTGAGATCACGTTACAGCCGAACCCTGCATTATGCCCGTTGAATCTAAAATCTATCATTGTCTAAATTCACAATTGCTTTCAGTCCCAGCCTCAGTTTGTTTTGTCTCATTGCCTGGTCGATTGCTTCCTTTTACAGCCACAGAAGAAACAAGCAAACCAGCCATTATCTCCTCCACCAGAAAAACCCCCCAAGACCTCCACTCCTCCAGAAAAGCCCCCCAAGACCTCCACTCCTCCAGAAAAGCCCCCCAAGACCTCCACTTCTCCAACAGACAGGCCTCTCCAGGCCTCAGACCCACAGGTACCAGCATCCATAAGAACCTTCCAGAGCAGTTGTGTTCATGGGGAAACTGCTGCGTTTTTGCCAAAATGATCACATTTGTGTCGGTGTATGTTGTTCAGCATGCAGCTACGGTGGAGCAGGATAGATCAAATGACCTGGTATACATGGGTGTCATGGCGATGGTGAGAGAGGTGGTGAAACTGAAGAATGATGTCAACACCTTATCCCCCTCAGAATACCCCACGGCTGTCAAAGTAAGGATAACAGGATGTTTCCAATCCCCTTTGTTTTGTTAGTTGTGTTTTAAACCTAACTTCCCTCTTTTACCTCATCTTTCTGTCAGTCGGTGGGGTTAACGCTTCGTAATCTGATCCATAGTGTTGACGAAGTGCTACCATCTCTGCACACTTCTTCCAGAACAGAGGTAATGGGCTGCTGTGTCTCCCTGACTCCCAAATCACTCTGTACCATTTCAAGATTCATGTGGTACGGGTCCTTTTCCCATCGACTAAAAAAGCAAAACATTGCATTTGTTAATAAAACGTTTTAAAGGTTCCTGCTGACCGATAGGCAGTGCAGACCCGAGCCTTTTGGGGACCCTGAGCAGAATTTGATTTGGGGGCCCCCTCCCACCACGCGGAGTCACCTGTGCACTTGATTGGGGTCCCCCTGGTGGCCAGGGGTCCCCAAGGAGCCGCTTAGTTCTCTTATGCCTTGGGCCGGCTCTGCCGATAGGGCACGGGCATTTTGACATCGAAATGAACCAGCAAAAAAACATGCAAAAGGGGATCCTATTATACAGCCCCAGGTTTTACAAATTAATTTTGGGAGACAGAAGGCATTCAGTAGAGTGTCCTGACACCCATTTGGATCAAATTTTTGTTTTTTTAATTATTTTCATTGACATGACAATGAGAAGCAAAGGCTAGTGAGACAGGAATGTGTTGAGGGAAACGTAGGAAGGGCTCAAACCCCCTTTGCCAGGGGACGGGTGAACTACTTTCAGGCTTCTCGGAACACCGGGCAGTTAGTTTAAGGCATTGTATAATTTTTCTTCCTGTCTCTAGATCCAAGGAACAGAGAGGCTACTGAATAAGGATCTTGGGGAACTGATTGCTAAGATGCGATTGGTTCAGCAGAACTCGGTGACATCGCTGAAAGGGGAGTGTCAGAGGCAGATGCTGGGTGCCGCCCACACTTTGGCTCTGGACTCCAAGAACCTTCTGGATGCTGTGGACCAGGCTAGGATTAAAGCTAATCTGGCAAAGCCCTAACAAATAAACACGCATAAAATGCATTTATGCCCAAACACACATCCACCATTTCTTTAATGTAATATATAAATCAATGTTTTACAGGTGTTGTTAAAAATATTTCAGTTCATTTAGCACAACTTGTTTAAATGTGACCTGTATTTTATTGTATTACATTTTTTATATATTGAATGGTAAATAAAATGATAAGTGTGAAGAAATGGGTTTAGCTGGTATTCATGGTATATGTGTGTACCAAAAATCACCCAAAAAAGGAAAAACAAAAAATTTTAAAAACATTTTGTCTTCTCTCTGTATTCAAGAAGCCCTTAGCAGAATCTGATCAGGCAAACAAAATTACAAGAGCAACAGGTATGTTTATAGCTGTGGGTATGCACCTATCTTTTGCAAATTAAACTAAACTGCTCTTTAATAACTGTTTAAGAAAATAAAAGATATACTGTACCGAAAATATCCTGTACCGTGACCCTCAAACCACAACACGTACCGTCCGGTGGGTTAGGCGTACCATCAGTTTTTTGTAGCTAATGTTAATCCTAAACTTAACCTCGGTAACATCATGCCTAACCTTAACCTCAGTAATGTCATGCCTGACCTTCAGTAACGTCATGCCTAACCTCAACCATAACTGTAACATTAACCGTAAAAGTTTGAATATAATTCAAATCCCTATGGAATGTCTGGAATGTTCCATGATCGTAATAGGACTACCGTAACACAGCCTCGTTGTAATATGTAATATGTTGGCATATAATGTATTCATGTTTTCAATTTAGTTCACTGGGAACGTAATTCCGTAGAATTCCTGAGATGTACTGTTGGCATAGGAACGATTTCAACACTTTATAACATACGTTTGATGCTGAGAGGGTGACAGAACACTCTCTTAGTGTTCAATGTAAACAATGAAGACATGACTGGTGTGCAACAGCATGCAGTCTTCAAATTTGCAAATATCTAGAGCGCACAGATTGGTGAATCTTGTCTTGGGTTATCTCAGAACTGGCCTGCGCTGCCTGAACATTATCCTCTATGCCTTGAACACACAGTATTTGTCCCCTTTAAGGTTTTCTCCTTCGTTTTGCAATTTCATTTTTTCATTGTCAACCAATTGAAGGGACTCTGAATGTATGTATATAAAACACATGATGTGTATCATAATGTATTAAGCAATCAAATTTGTGCAATACCCAATGACCCTCTGTGGCAATGTGATTGGTGCCTTACACTCAATAACTGGTTTTGCGCAGTGACAGCAACCAAATGCATCCGGTTGGCTCAATTTTTCAAACAGATCTGCTGTATCTCACCAGCGTGTGCTTTTAGTATGAACTGCTAGTTTCAGGTCTTGCCACAACATCTCAATTAGAGACGGCACGTTTGACGTATGTCATGTAAATGAGCTACCCTGTAATACACATTAAACCGACCTGTTTGTGTGCATACAAAGACACAGGAATAGTATTGAATAGGGATAGTGCACAACTGTGTATTTTTCAAATGCCATGTCTCACTTAATCTAGAACATTCGCTATGAAGTGATTTGCATAGGCAAGTACTGTCTTAAATTAATTAAATGTAAGTGAATGGATAGGCCAATGAAATTAGGCTCCTAGTATATCACATGTTATATCAGAGGTAACAAAACTTTGTATGTGTACAAACTGTAGTGTATTTATTTTAAGTACCGTAGTTTTTTATATACTAATGATAATAATATAATGTATTTTAAGCTAGAACTATTCAGATAGAATCTTTTTTTTCTGCTGTTAGCCAGTATATTTAATTAACTGTTCTTGTTTTTATGTTTGTGGTACCAAGTAAACCTGAACCAGAGGTGACAGACAGGGAGATCAGACAGACAGGGAGATCAGACAGACAGGGAGATCAGACAGACAGGGAGATCAGACAGACAGGGAGATCAGACAGACAGGGAAATCAGACAGACAGGGAAATCAGACAGACAGGGAGATCAGACAGACAGGGAGATCAGACAGACAGGGAGATCAGACAGACAGGGAGATCAGAGAAACTGTTGTAGTGTCCTGTGTCGACATCATAACAGGTTCAACAATGCAACAGTTTTGAGTTGTGGGATTATAGGCTATTAGGCTAAATAGTTATTTCTAATCACATTTTTTTAATTGATCTACAAATTGGAAAAGCTATGTTCCTTTAAATGTTTTAAAAATGGTACATGTTAATGACCACAGAGAAAAGGTTAATGATGGCTCTTGACAGTGCATGTGGGTTATTGAGAAAGTGCTCAGATGTGGCTGCTGACCATGTGAGGTAGAAAGAAATCTGTGCTTTTTTATTTTTATTTTTTAAAGAAGTGCTGATGAAGGAAATGTGTTGTAAAATGTACAAATGTACACAAAGACACGTGATTCATTTTAAATGTATATGCAGTAAGTCTTAATTTTTAGCCAGTAATTGTGGTCAGATACTCAGTTTCAAATTATACATTTTTTTATATGGTGTAAATAAAAGACCCTTATATTACTCACTGCCTTGTTGACAGTTAATGTTTAAGCCTAGGTAAACATGTGTATTTCTTCTAGGACAATGTTGTCCAGGTATTGTTTTGTTCCTATCCCCCTGCTGCAGGACATATCTTATGATGTTGGAAGCACCAGATTTTTTGTCCAGTTGTGTACCCCTCGACCCCACGCCATGACAAACTAAGAGTGAATCTTTTACCACATAAAACGGAAGAGGACAATTAATTTATATGTTTTAACTTATGACTTATAATATGTTTAATGGTACACTACAGATAATAGGCCTACATTTTAGCATCAGAGCAACAATGGTCATGATCAAGGAACAAATAACACATTTGTTACCATGCAGCTGTGAAATGCCAGTTACACAAACCATCATTTTGGAAAATGAAGCCAGCTGCTGCATGGAGGGCCTGTGCAATACATGAGCGTTCTTCTATCAGCAGGATGTTATGCTGCCAGCACAAACGCAGATCTTTGTTTACAAAATAATAGTGCTCATTCCAATGCGTTTAAATTGTAAATAAATTTTAAAGATTGTGAATTGTAATCAAACCCAATTTTATTGTGTGTTTAAGGAAATAATGAGAATATTTGATAGCAGAAAATGTTGACTCTATTTTTATAACAATTGTAAAAGGTATGCTGTACACACAATGTTATTAAATTGTCTCAAAAACTGGTGGGTTTGTAAACATTTGATTTTGCCTGTAACTTAAAATCACATTGGACATTGATAGCCATAGATATGCAACATGAAGTTAGCAGTAGTATTTGTTAATGATGGGCAAACAAACCTTCATTACTGTTATTATTATTATTTTTAAAATAAAAGCCACATTGCAAGGCATTCCAACAATGGCCTTTATTTTGAAAAAAGAAATCCTGAGTGCTGCCAGCATATTTTGGTGCTAGAAGAACAACAACGATTTGTTGGCCCATCACCAGTAATTATATTACTTTAATGGTTAAAATCATAGATTCATTAAACCTATATGAGACAGTAAAAGAATGCATTACTTCCAATTCAGAAATACTTTTCTTTACAGTATCTAGCTATATGTGAGGTAGTGATGGATGTGAAACTAAACTGAAATTAGTAATCGGTGCCCCCAATTCAGGAAATAGTCAGATGGTAGCCGCTATAGTTTTTCTGTGTGCTTTTTCTCTTAAGCAGTATTGGTAAAGGGTAATGTGAATACGCTTGTAACAATGGCATGCAACACTATGTTTTACATGAGTTATTGGAGTGGCAATTATATGTTAAAAAACTAAAGAGGTTATAGTGGAATGGTTTAACTGTGAAGGGTTATAGCTGAATGACTAATATGGTGGACAATATAACTCGTCTCTGTGTTTGTGTTTTGCTAGTTTGCTCTTTGTTTTTGTCTCCCTCCGTCCTTCTCTATGATTCTTCCAGATGTTCTTGTTGGTCTCCATCAACTGGTTCCGGCCCCCTCTTTCGTTGTGGCCAGTTTGTTACCCCATCTGTTCCTATCAGTACACTGAACTATATTCATTGTGTGTCTCTTGAAAATGAATAAGAATCATCTCCATCCAAAATTCCATCCTCTCCATGTAAATCTAGGATTTACTTCCTATTCCGCAAAAAGGCCTCGGTCACTCATGCTGCCAATCATGCCCTGGTGAAAATGACCATCTTAGCGATTGGAGACTTGGTGATACCATCTACAGAACTTCCTCAAATTCACTCCTAAGACGTAGTCTACCACAGCGTCATCCATTTTGGTCACCAAGGCCCCATTTAACACCCACTACTGCAAATGTTATGCACTTGTTAGCTGGCCCTCGTTACACACTCGTCGCCTGACTCACTGAAATCAACTCATCTATAATTCCTTACTACCCCACCACACCTAAACTCACTTGTTTTTTTGCCGTTGTTTTTTTCCCCCATTTTTTTCTTCCCTCCCAATTGGTCTTGTCCTATTCCCACTGACCCTGCCTTGTTGGCAGCTCCGCAATTCCTTGGACAGATGTGGGATGGTGAGGGGCGCTTGTATGGTTCATCCAACCCAATGTCGCCGAAATGGTTTATTTTTTTTTCTTCATACTGCTCACCCAACACAAAAGCCTTTAGTCAGCTCATACATGGGATGATCAGGCTCACCAACTATATTTCCATGATTGAATTTACAGATGCCTGATCTGCACACAAGGTGTTGCTGTAGAGTGACGTGGCAAGGTAGATTTGATTTATATATCCCAAATCCTTGGCAGCGCTGTGCCAATTTGTGGTGCCTTGTGCTAGATGCCCGAGCAAAGGTTGACAGGCCATAGTCAGTCTCAAACCACTGATTATCATGAAGTACTGTAGCTTGTCCTGCAAGGCAGCAAATAAGCCCACTACAACATGTGGATTCCTGTATTGTATTTACAGATGTTCCTCTAATTTTGAGACACTCATACCGCCTCAATGTACAGTACATTAAGTGAACATGTAATGGACTATTACAGACAGAGAGTGGCGCTAGACCATTTAAAATGGTCTGAAAACACAGCCTTATTCTACTTTAGAATATGTGAGAGATTATTGTATACAAACAGACATCACATTTTCAGATATCATTTTATTCAAACAGACGTCACCTTTTTAAAAGAAACTCACAAAAACTGAGAGATTGTACCAGTAAATACACAAATGCAGTTGTGTACTCTGTGGTTCAGAAAAAAATACTGCTGTTTTCCTCAGGCTTTTTCATAGGACACATAGTATAGTGGTTAAAGCACTCAACTTTCAAGTACAGGTTAATGGTTCGAAACACGAGTGGCAATATTGTTTGTAGAGATAAAACAAACAAAAGATTTTCACATATTTTAATGTTTCAAAAGTTACAGATTTTTACAGTTTACACTGACAATAGGTATGTAGCAATCTCTAAATCATTGAGGTCACTTCTTTGGCTTGGCAGTAATTCCTTGATTGGTATCTCAGTGGTATAATCCCCAACTCAGTATTCCTGTCTCCATTGATGTCACTTGCAGATGAAGAGTAATGTTTATTTATAAGAGAACCTGAAACTGCACACTCTAGATGCAAACAATTTTAACAATAAGGTTTTGGTCAGCCGATTATTATATTTTTTCAGTTCAGCTGACTGAAAGCTTATTTTTAAAACAATACTAAAATCCAACACAGCAGCGTGCCATTAAGGATTAATGGTTTGTCTATGAAGCAAGAGGTTACGATTTCAAATCTCCACTTTTTTTAGACAGAGACTCTCCCAATAACAGTGATAATGACTTTCTTTCTATATGAAAACACATATATGCCAAGCAGTTTGTGCAAACAGAATTTGTAGTATCACTGTCTTTTGGGTAATCCCAGGTGGACTCAGTGGTTAACAGGCTTCAATGTAAATCCTTACTTATGATTTGACACATTTGGTTGAGGGAGGTTGTATTAAGGGAATTCAAACAATGAGACATGTCAACAGACTTTTGGTGGAGGGAGGTGGGAAGCATTGTAATGTGAATGTAGCATTCCAAACACTGAGTCACAAACATCATTAGAGATCATATGGAAAAATTAAACAACAGTGAAATAAAGATTTCGGTTGATGAACTACTTGGGTCAATTACAACTTATTTTATTGTGAGTTGTAAAAAAAAGACAAAAATAAAAAAGCAAAGGTTTAAGTAAACAAATTTAAAATCATAGACTGAACATCTGCTCCAAAAACTTTTCTATAGTAGTCGGTGCCAAATCCAGTAAAATAACACAATTCTTGGTGCCGATTTTGATACCACAGTAAAAAAAGAATTTGCTAAGATTCCATGTACTTGAACTTGAAACTTCTTGATTAAAATACTTGAAAAATATAAAAAACATGTGTAGTATAGCATATAATAAAATAATAAAGTGCAATTAATGCTCGATAGTTCAACAAATAGTGTCCCCAGACACATTCCAGACATTTTTTCAAAAGGTACTGTG
The DNA here is from genome assembly GCA_016801145.1 of Umbra pygmaea. Taxonomy (NCBI): domain Eukaryota; kingdom Metazoa; phylum Chordata; class Actinopteri; order Esociformes; family Umbridae; genus Umbra; species Umbra pygmaea. Next base: position 9,531 of record JACXGM010010418.1, on the reverse strand, counting down.
CAAAAACAACAACAGTGCAAAACAAAACAGTGGATATACACTACAAAAAAATCCGTAAAAAAACAGTAAAAAGTACCGGTAATTTGCTGCCAGTACTTTTTCCATTATTTTACGGACATGTCTATCAAGACAATAACAGAAAAATACTTTGTAAACACAGTAAATATCTGTTAACACAAAGATCTGATATGACTTTCAACAGAAATCTTTTTTGCAACTGGAGGCGAAGCCCTTTTCATCTGCTCTTTTCAGTTATTCTGCCCTGACAAAGCTAGCTAGCTATTGCTAACACTGCCATCTTCGCTAACGGTGCCTACAGTGTTTCAACAAATGGGCATCGTCGGTGTTTTGTCATTTTAGAACCGGAAGGTTTCAGTAGTATTGGTTCTCGTGACATCCCTAGAAGTAATATCAAAACTTTACATTGATACAGTACACTCAAGGATACAATCTATCAGTGGCACAAACCGTTTCAATGGCCCAATCCCAATTTCCAGACTCACATACTTGTAAGTGTTGAGGGCTTAGGGCTGTCCCACTCTCAATTTATCAAGTGCGCAAGGGCTCTCTCACAGACATTTTGAGCCCTTGAAGCACCCTTTTCTTAAGTCCACATTCCTGCAGACTTTGGCTAAGTCCTAAACCGACCACTCCAACCTCCACTACACCCTCAGCCCTTGATTTGTGCGCTCACAAGCGCCTCCGCCATTTCCATTAGTGTCCCAAAGCTGGGGGAGTGAAAATGATCAGTGGTGTAGGGCAGGGGTAGGCCACACCGGTCCTGGAGGGCTGAAACACTTATAAACTTTTGATTCTCTTTCTAATAAGTGACTGGTTTATACCTGGGAAAGCAGGTGATTGCAATTAACTACTAAGTAAAATATAAAATCTGAAGTGTTTCGGCCCTCGAGGACCGGAGTTGCCTACCACTGGTGTAGGGGGTAATTAGACCCTCCGATACTCACTTCCAACGAGTGTGCACAGATGCAGCCATTGCTAACAAGTGGCTAAGAACATAATGTAATAACATAAATGTCCCAAATTAAATGCCTAAAAAAGGATGGATTACATTGTTTAAGGGATTTTATACAGTAACATTAGACTATATGACCAACTTGATTTGTTTGTAATACTTTTTGGTTTTATCTCCACAATAGGTATCCTCGCTCGTGTTTCGAACCTGTAACTTCAGGTTGAAAGGCACTGCGTAATACACTATGCACTATGCACTATGCAATACAATAATATCTAAAACATTTTAATGATACAGATATAGACTATGTTATGCAAGTGAAATAATAAACGGCTGTGAGCCAAACAAAAACCTTCTGTTGTGCTCACTGATGCTACATGGTGGCCACAAATTGTAGGCTACTTTTTTATATATATAACTCCCCCTGTGGCAAACCACAGTAAGTTTGACAATTTACTGATAATATTAGATGAGTAACATCTGTATAAACACTCTTCCGAAAAAACAGTTTAATTTTTTATTTAAAATTTTCCCCATTACTCACTCTTCGTACATGCTTAAAACATCATAAAAACTACCTTTGTTTAGAGTTCACTATTCTGAGGAATTGACCTTCAGGCCTTTATTTTGAAGGTTTTCGTATTACACCAAACCTATGACGTCAACCTTCGTGTTGCCAGCAGAATATGTTTTGCGCTGGGTCCGTTGGTTTTAGGGAGGAGCTGTGTAGCACAAGTTATTAATTCAATATAAATATCATATTGTTGCCCTGCACCCTGCTGCAGTAAGCTTTCGTGCCCACCCAGAGAGGGAACGCTGAAATGGAGATCAAAAAAGCGGTTTTGTTCAACCTATGGGGCGTTGTGGTTTCTCCCAGGCCCGCAGAAACTTTCCTCAAGTTTGAAGACACTCAAAAACTCCCAAGGTACAGTAGGAATAAATATTTTTAAATAGGAAAGTTAGTGTAAATAAACTCAATGTAACGTAAGTAATTCGCCATTATTGGGTTAATAAGAATGTGCATCTGTTTCTCACTTTTCGAGTTACTATATTTATTATACGCGATTGTCTTTTTGCGGAGCCCAGGTCAAATTCTAGTACGTGTGTGTCTTGTCTAATATATTTTGCGCAACTATGCAACTACCCATAACGTAGCTGTTACCCATGTTTGTCTCGTCAAATGCGTCAAAATCTCGAAACACCGAACGGATGCCTCGAATTGCATGCGTTGGACAGACTTTTATAGCTTGGAAAAGGGGAATGTTTTATTACAAATAAATGCATTTTGTTTTCCATTTAGGCAACTTGAAGCATTTACGCATTAACACGTTTTGTAGGATTTTCTTTTTTGTTAATTGAAAATGTTCTATGATCATAGAACATGCTCATTTACATTGGTAGCCGATCATAATGTCTCCCCCAAAAGTGAGTGAAAATTCTGGATAAATATCCTAAATGGATGATATATATATATATATATATATATATATATATATACAATCGCTAGGACCCGTTTCTCGATATTTTCTCTTTTTCATCATAAAACAATAACCTAAGCAACACTAAGAACAGATTATTTCTTATCAAAACAAGAGTGACCCCTGCACTGTCTAGAATTCCCTGCATTAAATATTACAGTAATGAATCAGACACAGGGGCGTAGCACAAGATCCTGGGCCCTATGCATAGGCAGTCCTGATGGGCCCCCGTGTTATATATATAAAATATATTCAGACATGTCAAGGGCCCTCTCTCCCCTTGGGCCCTGGTAATCAGTATTGGTTTTACCGCCAGTCCGACACCCCTGATCAGACGCCCCTGATCAGACATGATGCAATATGCTTCAATATGTTGTATGGCATTTTTTGGCATTGAGTGATTCCAAAATACAATAAATTATACAGTATATAGGCTGCACCATCTACTGATACAGATACAGTAGCAATGCTAGTTGACCTGTGGCCAAATTGAGAAGACAGCGTTTACCATCCACATCACATCTCATGTCATCTTTGCATAACACAATTGCTGTATTATTACATTTTGTGTTATGCAAGGTATTCAAATAAAGTTGAACTGTTTTGAAAAAGTATGTAAACATGTTCAAATTGATGGAGGACCAAGTCTGCCAAAATAAGAAATACATAAATAAATAAATATATGCATCAATAAAAATATTTATACATAAAAATATACATAAAAATAGAAAAATATAAAATTATACATTTATTAATCAATATTATTTTCCTATTTATTTATTTCTGTGATAATTTATTTCAGTTTTTATACATTTTTATATTAATTTATTTCCATATTCCTTTATTTCTGTATTTATTTATTTCAGTATATATTTATTTCTGTATTTCCAGATTCTTAAGCTAATGAGGATGCTGTCAATCAAAGCATGTCACGGTGTCACCTTTTTCCCATTGGTTGATCGGTGTCAGAGTGTGAAGATCGATTTTACATGCCTAGATTACTACGTTAGTAGGCTTCATACAGTCTCTTGCCAGAGATTTGAATCTTGGCTACCCTAGTTGAAAATGCTAGCTTTGGTTATTATTTGATTATTAACTTTTTCGCGTGGAGGGTCTTGCTGAAAGTTTATTGCAGTAAGCATCATCTAACGACACAGAAGTTGACCCTGCAGTGTAGGAATTTGGATGAAGTGTGATCATTGCCTTAATTTTTCGATATACGATTCCGTTAATGCCGGAGCAGTCGGACGCCCTTCTCGTTGTAGCCTATCCATTTCATCAAAGAATAGAACCGCCAGTGCAATGTTCCGTTGTCTTTAAAACACACGCACACAAACACACCAAGTCAACCACACACACAGAGAAACTAAGTTCGCCGGAGCGAGAGAGCAGCTACGGTAGTTAACGGAGCACAACATGTGACACCGAAGCCACAAAAAAATGCAACTAATCGGCACAGTTAGATGGATTTTCTGTTTGTGACATTGCATCTCATTTTGGGGTTGGTGAAAGAATCATTTATCATACAAACCAACCCCGTTTTGTACCCTTAATTCCTCCCCAGCTGCGTTTTTTACGTTCACAATCTATTTCTATCACAGACCGAAATATGGTTTCTATCTCCCGCTCTTGGCTTGCTTGCTATGGCTGAACGATTAAGTAGCACCCTCTCATTAGCTTAAGGATGTAGAAATACGGAAATAAATATATACGGAAATAAATAAATACAGAAATAAAAGAATATGGGAATAAATTAATATAAAAATAAATAAATACAGAAATAAATGATCACAGAAATAAATAAATAGGCAAATAATATTGATTAATAAATGTATAATTTTATATTTGTATATTTTTATGTATAAATATTTTTATTGACGCATATATTCATTTCTTTATATATTTCTTATTTTGGCAGACTTGGTCCTCCATACAAATTGGTCTGTAGGTACAAAACGTTTTGGTGGTGGTCACTGAATGCATTTTGCGACAAAGCAATATAAAAGAATCCATAGTTTAGCCCACAGACTGCGGTTGTGCTCAATGTGTAAAGAGTTATGAAAAGTGACCAAAGGATTGAGAGATGGATCCTAGCGATTGTAAACAACCGTATACAAATGACACAACACTTACAAACCAACCCTAAATCAACAATGAATTTCTGAGGATTGACACTTTGCTTAACAAATAGTTTTAAATACATAAAGGATAGCTAGTGTCTTACGTTAGTTATAATGTTATAATGATGAACAATTAGCCTTACAATTAATTGAAATGTTAATAGAGGACTTATACCAAAGTACAGATCTCTTAGGAGATTTTACTTCTACTCCAGTAGGCTATAGGCCTATGTTATGTGTGAACTAGGCTGACTTTATCCACTAATCAATAGCTTCTGCTTGTCTCAGCCCTGTCAGAAAGCTCACTTATGGATGATGAACAAATGTACCGGTTTTAACCGCCTCTCTTGGTCTTCCAGTATTGCAGCTTGCCTCAGCATGACTGTTTTGTATCCCTGTTTGTCTCATTATTCTCTGTAAAGCAAAGTTTAAAATAAGATTAAAGTCTTTCACTTTACAGTACGTCTTTAATTCTCTTATTTAATAAATAAAATGAGCTACTTTGACAGTTAGGCTATATATTTGAACCACATTTAGCTAGTTAATACAGTTACTTTGCAGTACTGTACAGTACATAACCAGAGCTCTTGCATGCTGGCTAAATAGCTACAGTACTGAGTGCAGAGCTAGATAGACACCTGACTGAAAATATCAGCAACTATTTTCAGTACTGTTTTGAAAACTCCATTTTCCAAGAGTCTGTTTTGTTTTGGAAAAGTGTTTCTATTTCTAAAACAAGAGCAGGTGTTAGCTAATATAGTAGCTAATATATTAAAAACATTTATTTTGTCTGGAACCTCGTCTGCTGCGTCTCTGCTGTCGCGCGCACTGAGAACAGACTTCTTAACGCGCTGTTGGAGGTAAATTCAACACGCGCAGGGAGTAAACCTTTGCAATTCCACACGTTGGCGAAGACGTTTTAGATAAACATTTAGATAAACATTATTAACGTTTTCAGCTTTTGAAAAATGCTGGGAACTAATATTAAGTGGGTAAATGATAATTATCTAAATGACATCGCTGGTCTGGTTAACCATTCTATCCTCAGGGCTCTTTTGATGTTGGCTGTGGGGGCGTGTCAGCCAAGTTAGCAACTTGTGTGTGTGTGTGTGTTGAGAATGAGAGGTAGGATAGGTGCTTGAAGAGTGGACTGCACTACCTCATATCTGCAGGCAGGTGGCCCAGTCCGAATTGTAACGGACTGGTTGAACCACCTTAATGGACCACGGCTAGCAGCCCACCGGGAATTCTCCCGTTTCTCCTGATTACTCATCCTAGACTGCAATCAAATATTTGTTTTTCCGTCACGTTCCAGTGTACATTCATTGCATGCCGAAATAATTGTTGCGTGGCTACTTATAAGTTTATGCATCTGGACGGATTTTCACCAGATGCAGATGCATTTTTGCCGTACGTGAGTTTGAATTTGTAGTCCGGTATTTTCCGTATTGGTTGCACATATGCTTCGCAAGGCTTTGGAAGGTGTAGCAGAATGGAGGAGAGCATTGTGGAATTCTCTGGGTTTTCTACCTTACTCTATGAATTTTATACTCTAAACTCTGTATTTCTAGCACTTCCGGTTGTACTTCATACGGAAAAATGCGTGATTGTAATTGTAAATTGCAGTTGTAAATCAAGGGTGCATCGTACCATATCATAGCGTAACATTAGACATGTAAATCCAGATGATCTTAGTAGTTTCATTACCTGAAACCCCATTTCTCCTCCGACCTCATCAGTCCTGGATCTAATGGACTTTACAATAACTGCCTTTCTTCTACACTGGACAAACTGGACACACTAGCCCCTTTGAAAACACGTTTTATTCACTCATACTGCTCCTTGGTATCACTTCAGCTCAAGGTTTTAGGTGGGTGCCAAGAGCGGCTCTGTATCAAGACCGGACTTGCTGTTCATAAGCAAATGTATTTTGATCACATGCTTTAGTGCAAAAATGCCCTCTCAGCAGCTAAAGCCATGCATTATGCAAATATAAGAACTGGTGAAGGGAAAACCGGAGATTTCTTCTCCAGAGTGAAAAGGTTACTTGCTCCACCTGAAACCTGTATGAATGAGAATCTCTCCAGTGAAGAATGCTCTGCTATTTTGAAGTTTTTTAATTCTAAAATCAGCACAATTCATGAACAGCTGGCCTCTGTTAACCTCACGCAGACTGATCTACTATCAGCAAACAGCCTGAATCTGCCACCCACTGTTCTATGTGAATTCTGTCTCCCAACTGAAAATCTTCAAACTCATATCGAAGTCCAATACCTCCACATGCCACCTAGATCCAATTCCCACAATACTAGTGAAAGCATGCCCTCTATCATCTCCTTGATAACATCCATTATCACTTCCTCTCTGTCCACCGGTATAGCCCCCCTTCATTGAATTTTGCCATGATCAGACTGACACTGAAAAAACCTCAGGGGGCGGGAGGCCCGTGGAGGTGTAAGCCAGTTCGAGGGCCTCACATAGCCAGCGAGCCAGACGGCCCTTAGATAAATGTATATGGAGAGGTGAGATGTTACTCTGCCCAAGGGGGCCACTAGGCTCAGCCTGTCTGCGTCTCTCCAAAAAGCCATTTCCTGACCTAGAAAGTCTGGAATGGTAAGACGGCGGTGGCGGTGACACACCGGGTCCAATCTCAGGCCGGCAAACCATTGGTGTGTTTTGCGCACGTGTAGTAGGCCCAACGGCACACGTTTCGCTGTCACTACTCTGGAGGGCCTGCAGCGCTCGAGCTCTTGAATTAGAGACAATTTCCTGTCCTGAGACAGGCAGGCTCTCATGAGTTTAGCTGGAGGCCCAAATAAACCACTGTCTAGGAAGGCCATAGAGTGCTCTTTCCTAGATTCAGGGCGAAGCCCATCAGATGTTCCATTGTCTCCGATGTGTGAGACATGGCCTGTTCTGGGGACCTGGCTAGAATCAACAGGTCGTCTAGGTAGGCCAATATTCTGATGCCCCTCTTCCACAGAGGTAGCAGTGGCATCTCCACCCTTTTGGAAAAAAGTTGGGGGCTAGAGCGTATCCGAATAGCATTCTCCTGTATTCAAAGCTTTTCCCTTTGAAAGTGAAACGGAGGAGACTCCAGTTCCTTCAAGCAATCTCTACATTAAATTAGGCATCTTTTAAGTCTATGCTTGTGAAGAAGTTGCCCTGCTGAACACACTCCATCAGGTGTTTTACCTCCAGGATGCGAAAACTCCTTTAGCAAACAGATTTGTTCAGAGCTCGAAGGTCTAGAATCGGTCTCATTCCCCCTGATTTCTTTGGAACAAGGAAATAAAGGGAGTAAAACCCTCTCTCCTCATCCCCGGGGGGAATCAGCAAATCACTGATTTCTGTAGTAACTGTGTAATTTTGTCCTCCAGGGAAGCCCTCTGTGCCTGTGACGTCATGCGGGTTTCCCTGATTCCCTGAAAAACAGGGAAGGGCGTCGGAACTAGCAGATGTAGCCGAAGTAATGTAATTAGCCGTCTGGGGAAACATCTCGCTAGCCACTCAGCGGGGCGGTGTCAGCGACCGGTCTTGTCCATGGTATTAACGGGGAAGGACATGTTGAGATGGGCTCTGACATTCTGGTTCCCCTTCGTATGCCATCAAGCGGGATCTCTGTTTGTAATCAGTCCTTCACTTGCCCAACAGCATTGATTAGCAGATTGCTAGCATGTTATGGGCAACAACGACTCAACCTGTAAAAATCGAAAGGACATAAGTACTCGTTCATTCAACTTTTGACCTATAATCTATGTTGAACCTGCAAAAACTACAATCAAATCTGAGATTTCTCAATGACAATCAGGCGAAAAAGACAAATTTAGCCGTCTAGCTCCATAGACTCCTATTCATTTTGCATTCGCCCGCGATCACCCCCAGTGGAAATCTGGTGGAATGGGGCTTAATCAGGAGTGAACTGGCTTTCGGCTGACAGACTCTGCTAGTACCTGTATCAACTACTGGAATCAGAGTGAATCAAACTATTGTGTGAAAAAGGGCAGGGGGTTGGAATCTTTTCGAAATTAAAATGTGCTTTTTAGTGTCTATAATCTGAATTTAGAAGGAGGAAACACAAAAGAGAGAGAGTGGTTGGGGAGATGTGGGCAGCAATGATTGTTGTTCTGCAAATACAGTACTGTGCAAATGTCTTAGGCCAATGTAAGGAAAATCTGTAAATCCAAGGTTCTTCGAGGACAATGTATATTTGAAAAGCTTCATTAGCTTTTACAATAGTTGTACCATCTCTATAAAATTGTACGTTCTGAAATAGGGGAAGGTTCAGAAAAATGCACTTTTTTCCCGCAATACTTGTGAAAGCTACAGTCCACATATATCACACTTTTTTTTTATTCATATAACAAGGGTGAATATTTTTATACGCTTTGTGCTTTAGAGGTTTTCTGGAGAAGGTGGTGACAAAGCAGGACAGCGCATTCCAACGAGCAGAGAGGGGAAAACTCACACTCTCTCAGGTAAGACACAGATGTAACACAGGTGCAAACAAATATTGAAGCACAAATCTGTCCACCACAAGATATGGAAACTAGTTTTTTTAAAGATATTTCTTGGGGTATTTTATTATATTAAATGGCAGGACAGGAGAGACGAAAGTCAAAGACAGGTATGTAGAAGGTGACAGTGAGAGGAGGAAGGGCACAGTGACAAAACGGGGCATAAACCACTGTAGGAATATCTGTGGTCCAGATTCGCGAGCATAGACCACTACACCAGACTCAACATTCATTAACTAGCAGCATGTTCAGAACTTCATTACAAAGTTAAGGACCCAGATAGTGACAGGTTCTTTAAGTACACAAAACAACAAGTGTGTTTTCAAGGAAATGCATGCATCCCATTGCAAATTACAAGTACTAACAAGCAATTGTGCATGTTTGCACATGTGTGTGTGTGTATGTGTGTGTGTGTTTGGGTGTGTGTGTGTGTGTGTGTGTGT
>JACXGM010010417.1:0-26234 GCA_016801145.1 Umbra pygmaea | reverse complement strand
GCATCTGTATTGATATTGATGTGTATACAGCATCTGTATTGATATTGATGTGTATACAGCATCTGTATTGATATTGATGTGTATACAGCATCTGTATTGATATTGATGTGTATACAGCATCTGTATTGATATTGATGTGTACACAGCATCTGTATTGATATTGATGTGTATACAGCATCTGTATTGATATTGATGTGTACACAGCATCTGTATTGATGTGGATTGGGTGTGTGCTGAGTCTTGTTCCACAATCAGTTCTTTGTTTTCTTTTACATTAAGGTAGAGGTTATTTAGCTAGCACCATACCATCAGTGTACTAACCTCCTAACTATAGGCCGAATCGTCATTTTTGGTAATGATTTTGCCCTAAAACTGTTGTGTCATTGATGATTGAGTTAGAGTTGTGAGTTGCAAAACAGTCATGGGTGTACAAGAATTATAGAATGGATTTAGTAAACAGCCCTGGATGGCTACTGTATTGGGAAACCTTGTGGATGAGGTGTTGTTATGAATGACTGAAGGTTTATTCGGTTACTAAACATGAAACAAAATGTATATACAACAAATTCATTACAAACAAAGAAGGTAACCGAACTGGTGTAGGCTGAAGCCGTGGCTTGTTACGCCTACCCTATTTACAAAACAACATCTACCCATCAAATTTTGCAATTAAACAACATACATGCATAAACATATGTATACATACACACATTCCAATGTACACATACTGCATATATACTCATATACATACATGTATACATACATACATTCTAACCTCTGCACTTGATTTATAAATATTCATTTATTGCTTTATTATAGTTTATGCGGAACAATTGAACATAAACTTTTCATAGACAATTTTCTTAAGCATCCGTATATTTATCAAAAATTAGCATTTTAAATTGTTTTTAAAAAAAATGAATGGAATTGCTCCTCTTAAAATCATCGGTGAGACCATTCCACAAGTTGACCCCTTTTACCGAAGTGGTGTTCATTTTAAAGTTTGTTTTGACCATTTGTTTTTTAAACATGTTTTCTCCTCTCAGGTTATATTTCTTGTTCCTGTGTTTAAACAAACATAATATATTTACAGGCACTGTTTTCCTATTAACTTTGAACATAAAGACGCCAGTATTCAGACTGACTAAATCGGAACATTTTATTGCTTTAAATTTACAGAATATAGAATTTGTTGGTTCATTATACGGTGAATGATTAACTATCCATAATAGCTTTTTTTGTAGAATAAAAATAGGTTTTGTGTTTGTGGTATAAGCATGCCCCCATATATCAGCACAGTAAGACAAATATGGAACAATAAGAGAACAATACAGAACATACAAATAATATGTGTTCAAAAAATACTTGGTTTTATGTAATATGGCTATTGTTTTAGGCAGTTTTGATTGAACATGAGGGATGTGTGGTTTCCAGGATAATTTATGGTCTAATATTATTCCAAGAAATTTGTTTTCGTTCACCCTTTCAAGTTCCACATCATAAATCTTTAGGTTAATGCTAGTTTTAATTTGTCGATTACTAAATATAATATATTTGGTTTTACTTAAATTAAAGGGTATTTTATTGTGGTCAAACCATTGCTTAATTCTGGATTGTTCTCTGGTCACATCAGTAATTAATTGGTGAAGATTCTTCCCAGATACATACAGTGTTGTGTCGTCTGCGAATAAGACACATTTTAACAAATTGGATACCTTACAGATGTCATTAATTCGTAAAATACATAACTTAGGACCAATCAAAGAACTAAGTTACTTTACGCATTTCTGATTGATGCTCATTAAAATGAACATACTGGTGTCTATTATATATATATATATATATATATATATATATATATATATATATATATATATATATATAATATTGTTGCCCATTTCATCACCGGAGTTCATCATGGTGCACAAGTTTGGAGTATAATCTTAACATGAGGTCTGTGTGGCATAGCGGGCTAAGTTGCTGCATTGCAGGACAAACTATGTGATGATAGACAGTGGTTCGAGCCTGAAACCCAGCATGTGACAGTGCAAATTGACATAGCGCTGCATGGGAATTGGGATAGATAACTCGGATTATCTACCTTGCCACATCGCTCTCAAGCGACTCTTTGTTTGCAGATTGTGCCCCTGCATATTCAGCGAGCAGACATTGTCGGGGAGCAGACAATATTTCTATAAAAAAGAATTATAGTGCATTGTTAATATTATTATAGTGTTCTGCAATTTGTAGTATTATATTTGCACATTTGAGAAAAAGTAAAAATCCATTATCCATTGTCTCTCAGTCACAGAGGTGTCAGAAGTACAGGTAAAAGTACTTTTTCTGGGTGCAGCTGAGTTCACAAGTTTTGGGAAGTTCCTAATTGAGACCAAAATGACCGGTAAAGACAGTTCATAACTAATCAGTGATGTATTAAAATTAATACAAAGCGTAAAACTAAGATTAATTGTGGTGAAGAGGTAGTAGTAAACCATTACCTGGTTTACCATTTGAGTTTTATTTAGAGAATTCCCAAAACGAGTGGACTCAGCAAAGTACTTTTACTTTTACTTTTGACACCTCTGCGTCTCTGTGCATGGTCAAAAAAGCCTGAGTTACAGAAATACATTATACGTACGGTCTTGTGAACTCCTGTCACTTCACATCAAGACCACAGTAACAAATCTGGAACTAAGGATACAGGCAAAATGTTAAGTAGCTTTTTGACCAGATCCAATGAATTAGAAATCCTTCGTACCAAAGACCTCAGAGCAGATAAGATTACCTGCGTTTTGTGTCAATTTGGATATTTGAAATAACAGGATTTGTCAGAAGGCCTAATCATTAGTTTACCTGCCACCACTTTCAAATGCATACTGTATGTTTATCCACAAGGTAATTTGCTAGTGTGAGGTGTTAACAGGTCAGGAGAAAGTGAGTGAGCAGGGGTTAGGCATGCATGTAGTGTATGGGAAGCCCTTGGGTGTCACTGGGATACTTCCTAAGAGGATTGCAAATGATATATTTCATGTTGCTCTATCAGAGCAATACAGGTCTGCTTGCCTGCTAGTGTCTTGTGGATTCTCCTTCTCTGGATGGTACTTCTACTGTGGGCAATTGGACACTGACACTGCAACAGAACGTCCGAGAATAGCACTGTGAATATAATGTTGAGACAGCATGGTATTTTGGCCGTGTTAACAGTGTAACTAGAGCGCATGCGGTAAGGGGTTTCCTTTACACATAGGGAGATGGTAGTCTTTTTTGTAATTTAAGACTGTGTGAATCTGTATAAATTATTTAAACTTGTGGAACATCTTACAATGTGCTATAGGCTATTTATCTATTTATTTTACACATACTTTTAGGTTATTAATAAACAGTATACTGAAGCTTAAAACAATCATATTATAGCTTTTTTGACACAAATATATTTCCTCTCATTTGGAATGTATAACAGCATGTACGCAGACGGTATTCAATATAACCACGTATGTAAAGGAGTCTAATAACAAGGCCAACACAAGCAACCTCGTCAGAGAGAGTACAGATGCCACCTGCAGGACAAAATATCGTGCAAATCAGTTCCCTAATAAACCTGAGTAATTTATTATACCAGATTTTGTCTACTCATCAGGCTTTAGCATTTACTTTGTTGCCGGTCCAAATACGTATGCATACAGCCACTGACACCGGCGAATATACAAGCGTTGCAGTAATATTAATTATTAGGTTCATGTGTACGTTTGCTTTCCAAAAAAATATTTTATGTGTCAAAAAATCAATTAGCCTATATATTCTAAAAAAAGGTAATTGGATACGCACAATAGCATACACGTCACCTTAACAGAATCAGGACAGGAAAATCTTAAAAATGAGCAAAAGCTAAATCATTTTAACATCTTAGACCATATATCTAATAAGCAACCGTCGATTCCAACCCTATCAGCAGAGTATATTCTTAGGAAAATATAGACTTTTTTCAAACGCACCTTTTAAGCATCTTCATTCATGAAACTTAAAATAGATCTGGTCTGTTGGCCAATGATTTTTTCTGTGCCAACCCCCCTCTGACCGGTGTCGGTTACATGAGGCCTAAGCCTCGAATTTCGGTTTTGTGACGGTATATATATAAGTTCAGCCCTATCAATGAGAACATCACGCTCTGCAGCCGCTTGAAGTCGTCTCTATTAACCGTCCAATCAAGACATCCTAGGTGAGTTTCCTTGCGGATAATGTACGGTAGTAGGCCTAATTGAGGCCAGCATAGAAAAGGTTCAGCATGAAGGTTTTGGATGCACAATTCATACTATGATGAACATACGATGATCACCATAACAGTCCAATACTGAGATTTGGTCTAACACTTCAATACTGAGATTTGGTCTAACACTTCAATACTATGATTTGGTCAAACACTTCAATACTGAGATTTGGTCAAACACTCCAATACTGAGATTTGGTCTAACACTTCAATACTGAGATTTGGTCAAACACTCCAATACTGAGATTTGGTCTAACACTTCAATACTGAGATTTGGTCTTACACTTCAATACTGAGATTTGGTCAAACGCTCCAACACTGAGATTTGGTCTAACACTTCAATACTGAGATTTGGTCTAACACTTTTGAGATTTGGTCTAACACTCCAAAACGGAGATTTGGTCTAACACTCCAAAACTGAGATTTGGTCTAACACTTCTGAGATTTGGTCTAACACTGCAATACTGAGATTTGGTCTAACACTCCAAAACTGAGGTTTGGTCTAACACTCCAATACGGATATTTGATCTAAGTACTATTTGGATGCGCCTTGATGCATGAATCTGGACAACGACTAATTAGTTAGATAAAAGAATTGTGCATTTGCAATGCAAAGAATATTATCAAGTAACCATATATACTGTGAATGTATTGTCATCAGTCTGCTGGAAATGTGTCTTGTGGAAAGGCTATGATTCACGCAGCCTTACCATAGTATGACTGTATGTATTTACAATATTTTCAAGCTCATGCCCACACACTTTAATTGTGTGTTAAAAATGAAAGCATATCTAATAGTTACGGGGGTCATTCTGATAGTAGTTGTACATTTGACACATTATCAAAGTCTGTATGTTCATTTGATCATCAGAAAAAGCCATGTGTGTGGACCTTGTATTACTTTATTCTTTCTACTATGGTGGATTTCACCATACAATAGCTCATTACTTGCTTATCTAAAACATGTTGTACATTCATTGCTGAATATAATGTAATTGAATAAATTGTTTTTTTTCATCATTCAGCTCAAAATGGCCTGTGCCCATCTGTGTAAGGAGGCTGACATCAAAAGTGCTTTAGAAGCATGCAAAGGTAATAGTGTTCAAAATAATTTCGGACCCAGTTACATGTGTGGTAAATATAAAAGATATGTGTCATGAGCATACTTGCAGGTTATTCACAATTGTCTTAATATGTGTTTCACAGCGGCTGAGTCCTTTAACTTCGCCAACTTCTTCAAAACTATTGGCTTTGCCAGCAAGACAGCTGATGAGGTCAAGAAGGCTTTCCAGGTCATTGACCAGGATGCAAGTGGCTTCATTGAGGAGGAGGAGCTGAAGTAAGAGATATGCACAATCAACGTAACATACAAATCAAGAATTAAATCAATCAACGTAACATACAAATCAAGAGATTAAATCAATTAACGTAACATCCAAATCAAGAGATTAAATCAATCAACGTAACATACAAATCAAGAATTAAATCAATCAACGTAACATACAAATCAAGAGATTAAATCAATCAACGTAACATACAAATCAAGAGATTAAATCAATCAACGTACCATACATTTTAAGAGATTAAATCAATCAACATAACATACAAATCAAGAGATTAAATCAATCAATGTAACATACAAATCAAGAGACTAAATAAATCAACGTAACATACAAATCAAGAGATTAAATCAATCAATTTAACATACAAATCAAGAGATTAAATCAATCAACGTAACATACAAATCAAGAGATTAAATTAAGGCAGTAGTCTGTCCACTTCACATCCATTTATATGTAGGTTTTCTAGATGACAGTGAACAGAGTCGTGCATGTACATTTCAATGAAACTAAACCCATGTTTGTCCCTGTGACTCCAGGCTGTTCCTTCAGAACTTCTGTCCCAATGCCAGGGCACTGACCGATGCTGAGACAAAGGCTTTCCTTAAGGCTGGTGATGCTGATGGTGATGGCATGATCGGCATTGATGGTATGAAACATAACCTTTGACAACATATCGCGTAATATAGCAAAACATCCAATAAGCTGTCTTAATTTCCTATCAATAACAACAAAATCAATAAAAAAAATGTAAATGTACAATGTTTATGACTTGATGTTAATCTGTTTTAAAGGCTATTACTCTAAAAAAGCTAATTTATGATGTAAACCACTGGAAAGTTTTTAAATATTTCATTTTCTTTTGCAGAGTTTGCTGCATTGGTTAAGCAATAAAGAGCAACTGACCAACAACCACCCGATACCCAAGACCTCCCTTTTTCAGCTGAATATAAATATCTTTTATACATTTGCTTGCAAGAAGTTTCCTCCAGTGTGGTACACTGTCCAAAATGATGATTGTGAATGTAGCGAATGTGTTCATGTCTTAAATATGAATTTTGCTTATTGTAAAATCTATGATGCACTTTTTAGGAATGGACAATAAAAATAATCAATATTCTTTTGGAACACAATGTCTTTGTATTCATTTTTTTATTCAATGCATACAATATATGACAACAATATATGACACATTGTCACGATGTTGGGTGTTGGGATAAGGAGGGAGACCAGACAGGAATATATTGTGTCGTAGTTTAATGTTTAAATAGTCCGGGAAGTGTACAATATACAGAAATAGTTACGAGTGACACGGATAGCGAGTTTGCACAACGATAACATATACATGAAATAAAAAACATTATGCTCTAACGCGGCGTAGACACAGAGAACATATATATATATAGAGCACACGCAAATCAACTCAAGCCAAACTACACTCTTATCACAACTCACATGAATAAAATGTACAGCTCCCAGGCTTGACAAAATAACAATGAACCACGCCTCTCCCCTGTTCACCAGAGCATATACAGGCACCAATACACAATGTCTGAAAGGAATTAACATAGTATCACCAGCCCTTGATTAACCATAATGATACCTACACAGCTCCTGGTGAACAAGGGAGGGCGCCACTACTTCATAAAGCACAATACATTCAATAATAACTAAACCTACAGTACATCAGCACTGGCTATACATGAACATGACATACATAACTAAATATACACAATAACAGAAATATATATATATATATATAAGACATATATCCATATTTATGCAAAGAGTCCATCCTCTGTCCACTGCCACACAATCCCATAGTGGAAAAGTGTGACACACATTGTATTAATTGTTTTTTTAGATTTGAATGTCTGTTTTATATTAAATTAACAAATGGAATTGTGTGGAAATTGATAAATTAAGAGTTCAATTACATGCCCAACAGAGCGCAATTATCTTTGCATTGGTATGAGGGGCAACAATTTCATATCATATATACTGTATATGTCACAGTTCTCCATGGTGATGTCAAAGGAATGAGACAATAGCGAAGGTGAATTCTAAATCAAACAGTGTTTAATATCGACAAAAACCCTTTACAAAATAATACTGCCGTGAGGGGCAAAACGGAACAAAACCATAATATTTCAACACGCAGCAAACATGGGAAGACGCTAACAGCTAACAATGACCAACAGGGAATTGAACTAAACACACATTCTATACAAGACGAAATGAGGATTGATTGAAAACACCTGTGCCTTAATTAGCAACACTTTTGAGCTATAGGAGGATGAAACATGTGGTATGATCAGCTGGTCTGCATAGCGGGAATACAAGAGGAAAACAATGCACACAGGGTAGAAACCTTAACTAGAACACACAGGGAACAACTCAAAATGTACACAATACACAGAACATTGCACCTATGGACGATCCCCTTAGGGGGGATCATTACAGTACATCATATAGGTAAAATAAAATAAACACTGTAATAGCAACAAAAGATGATACAAACCAGGAAGCAGTTTGTCAAAGCATTGGGAGATGTGCATGCAACTTTTAATGGAACCACTTAGTAGGTTTGCACAGATTCTGACAGAATATCATATTTCAAGCAGCTTTGTTTCCAGACTGGCGAGTAACAGCTCTTCACTGTATGGTCACACGATTCCGTCAGCTAGGCTATATTCTAACGAGATATTGGGCCAAGAAAATAAACGTGCAGAAGTAATACATGATAAATAGAATACATGATAACAGCTATCATTACTTTAGTTATTTGAGAGCAGGCCAAGTCTATATAACACAGACTATGCCCACGGGAGCTTAATTTCAGTCAGGAAGAACTCTTGGCAATAATTATAGTAAAACATAGTTGATCCTTGAAGCATATGATTTGCCCTTTATGTATTCAGACACTGTGTACGATATCTCACATCATTTAAACCATCAATTCTAGTCTCTAATCTATGGTATTATGTAATTAATTTATAAACAGATTATAAGTAATTGAAGAGAAAATGTATTAATGAGCAGGTGGCTAAAGTGGTCCTTAATCAAAATATAATTTACTATTCCAGTCCTTTTTGGTGTAGGTCATATGATGGGCCCACATGGGCATACTGTCTATGCATTAATGTTATCAGTCCACTAGATGGTGCAAATGCAATGGCAATTACAAACGCAGCACATAGCTGAAAATCTATTGTACAGATTCCAACACCATTCACAATGTAACATTAGCATCGATTTATTATTTTGGGCATACCTGTTTGATTTAATTATTAACCATTGGAAGGGGAATTGGCATTATATACAGGCCGTGGCTGTGGATATGACATTTTGTATATCTTTAATAGACCAGAAAAAAAGATTGTACTGAAGCTCCAGTGCATGGCTCTATTCGCATGGCTCTATTCTCTGCTCTATTCTCTTCTTATGAGTTTATTCTCAACACAGTCTCTAATCATAGAGAACTGGCTAATGTTGAAAATTTCTAATTTTTTGTGCATGCACAACCACACCCATTCCCACACAAACAAACAAACATTTCTAGACAGTGCTGACCACAGGTCCAGACCCGAATCAGGTATTCAGTAGACTATACTTGTATGTATACTTATATATGAATGATTCTGTAATGTGTCCAGATGCATGATCATGATCTGGACAGGGTAACAAGCTTCAGAAAGCTCTGGAACTCCTGGTCCACTGGCAAATATCCAGAAAACAAAATATCTGGATCCACATGTAATCTGTTTAATGTAACACAAGGAGAAAATACAAATAACCAATTAAGAGTAGTTATTTGAATTCAACAACATGGAAACCAGCTTTAATTAAAACACAGTCAGGACCATGTTCATAATTCTGTAATGTAATTATAACATTTTCACATTTTTTATATTTAGTCATTTAGCAGATCCTCTGTTCCACAGCGACTTACAGTGATTACAAGGACATCCCCCTGGAGAAACTTAGGGTGAAGTGCCTTGCTCAAGGACACAATGACATTTGGCACAGTTGGGAATCAAGTCGGCAGCCTTCTGACAGCAAGTCTGATTCCCTAACCACTTAACAATCTGACCCCCCCATAACACAATAAATTCACAGAAGAATCAGAGAAGAATCTTTAACAGCAGCTGATTTGTCTACATTTCTTTTTGATATATTCAACCTTCTCTTTATGTGCTTTCTTCTGAACAAAGAAAAGTACAAACACAATGTTGGGCTAAAACTAGAGTTACATAAACAAACAAGCAAAACTTCAGCTTCTAATATAGTAAAAACATCTACTGTGCTTTGAATACACTAGAAGTTGACGATTAGCTTGTTTTTCTATGTAACTAAGGTTTCAACTTCCAGGATATTTACAATAAAAAAACATCTGCTATATTCTGAATATATGTATTGAATTACAATTAAAGCATAAAAAGAAAGAAATGCAAGTACACTTTTAGACAAATGTTTACATAATAATGATAAGAAACATCTTCTATACTACAAGATTGAAAAATAATTAATGTGAAGAACATTTTTAGTAAATGAATTGAAGTGTGTACATACTATATTTAACGGTATACAGTATCTCACAAAAGTAAGTAAACCCCTTAATTTTTTTGTAAACATATGAAAACACTGAAGAAATGATACTTTGCTACCATGTAAAATAGTGAGTGTACAGCTTGTTTAGAAAATTTATAAATTTGCTGTCCATTCAAAATAACTCAACACACAGCCATTAAGGTCTAAACCGCTGCCAACAAAAGTGAGTACAACCCTAAGTGAAAATGTCCAAATTGGGGACAATTAGCCATTTTCCCTCCCCAGTGTCATGTGACTCGTTAGTGTTACAAGGTCTCAGGTGTGAATGGGGAGCAGGTGTGTTAAATTGGGGAACTAACAGTTCATTGAGGGAACCATGAATGCCAACATGTACTGTGATATACTGAAGCAGAGCATGATCCCCTCCCTTCAGAGACTGGGCCGCAGGGCAGTATTCCAACATGATAACAACCCCAAACACACCTCCAAGACAACCACTACCTTGCTAAAGAAGCCGAGGGTAAAGGTGATGGACTGGCCAAGCATGTCTCCAGACCTAAACCCTATTGAGCATCTGTGGGGCATCCTCAAATGGAAGGTGGAGGAGCGCAAGGTCTCTAACATCCATCAGCTCTGTGATGTCGTCATGGAGGAGTGGAAGAGGACTCCAGTGGGAACCTGTGAAGCTCTGGTGAACTCCATGCCCAAGAGGGTTAAGGCAGTGCTGGAAAATTATGGTGGCCACAAAAAATATTGAAACTTTGGGCCCAATTTTGACATTTTCACTTAGGGGTGTACTCACTTTTGTTGCCAGCAGTTTAGACCTTAATGGCTGTGTGTGGAATTATTTTGATGGGACAGCAAATTTACACTGTTATACAAGCAAACTGTTATACAGTGTAGCAAAGTGTCATTTCTTCAGTGTTGTCACATGAAAAATTATAATCAAATATTTACAGAAATGTGAGGGATCTATGCACTTCTGTGAGATACTGTACTTGAAATACACTAGAAAAGTCTTGTGTAATACTTTACTGTTAGACACCGGATTTTGTGGGACAAGTTACAACTATCCTTCCCTGGGACAATGAGAAGGTGTGAATGTAAATTAATTAATTATCATTCAGTAACTATATAGGCAAGGAGGTATCAGAATGGTGCATGAGATCACCAACATATGGGTAAGGTGCACCACTTGATCTGGATTCCTCCTCAGCCTCTCTTTCACATACAACCAAGGACAGAGAGAGCCTATTGAATTTCTACTCATGCTTCTTCTGCCTGAGCGCCTAACCAAAATAAGAGATTTCCAACATCAGACATGGAGAACGAAACTATAGATTGTATGACGCACGTTTGTGCTCCTAGTAACAACGTATGTTTTAAATTGTCAGGTCGAACTCAGCAAGCAGGAGACGTTTGAATGATTTTCTCTTGTGTTTACAAAGGGGACAATGGAAATGCAGATTTGCAATATCCACACACGCTATCCTACCAAGGACCATCCTTATTCTGGTTAGACACATTCAAATTAGAAATGCATTCTTAATCAAGAAATACATCGGTAACTATTCTCAGAAATGTCACATTAAATAAGCAGACACACAAAATCCATCACCATTCAAAGAGAGCAGTATATTTTTGTCAGTCTAATCATAACAAATTTTACTGCAAACACGCCTCTGGTGTTTGTGGACTAAAAAGCTCTGTTTTTATCTCATCTGACCATAGAACTAGGATCAGATCAATGTTTTAATGATGTTTAGCAAACCCCAGTTGGTAATTGGAAATTCTCCATCAACGATCCTTCGAAAATTGTTGTTACTGTCCTACTTGACTTTTGTGCAAACTCATATTTATACCCCAGTGAAAGAGGAAATAATAGATTTGGTTCAAATGAATTCCTAACGTTAATTACATGCTTTTACAGAAAATAAATAACATTAATTTCTTGAAGTTCTTGAAAGGTTTGTTTAAGATCATGGTGAAAAACAATGAGAATGTTTTTTGCTCATCTTTAGGCAGAAAATATATTTGCATGGCACTGAATATACCTTGAATACTTGGCCTTAGGGGGTATTGTGAGTAGTACTACTACAGTTAAGCGCACTTCCTGCTTAAAAGGGCATTGTGTTCTATAACTTCTGATATGGTTTTTGATCTTTTATACTTAATATTTCTGATGATTTATATATTTTAAAAGAAAAAATCAATAAACATCTTGTAAAAAACATTGTGAATATTGGACATTGTGAATTGGGTTGCATCTTCAATACCATTGCACCGCAAGAAAATGACTTTTTGTCTGAAGCATTTCCCAAACCTTAGCTAGTAACGAAAAAACAGAATGAATATCTAAAGGTTATATCTACTTTAACGTTTAACTTAACTGTCACACGTGGGCGTCTATAACCCTGTGAAAATCATGTGATTCTAATGTACACAGAAAAGTCTGAATCCACATTGAGTTTGAAATATTTTGTTAAGGTGCTACAGTATGCACTGCAGTGTAGAATGTAGAAGAGACCTATGCAGGCAAACAACCATTACAGAAGCCTGTGGTTCTTCACTCATAAACTGCTTGCAAAGTGGCCTACGATTATTCAGTTTGCATCCAGCTACGTGGGATATTCAACACAATCCATATTACTCAAAAGGTGTCATACTTCTGGTTTAGTGCAGCAAGGAGAATGGTCAAGGAGTTTTTGGAGGAATATTATTGGAGTAAAATAAATAGTTTGAGAAATCTGATATTTATTTTATAATTAATATTATTTATCTAAAATCAAAGTTGCTGTGTGAAGGAATATGCATTCAGAAAATTGTCACATACTATATACAGCCAATAAAATTTAATTTTGCAGCTTTGCTAACACTGTGTGGAATTGCAATGTTTAGCATTGTTCTAAAGGGGACAGTTCTATTTAATAGTTCTATTTAATTGTTCTATGTAATAGATCTCCAAGTGCTTCAGGCACAACTTCAGTGATTCTATTAATGTAGGGTGACAATTTAGATCAGTGAGAATGCCAGGGTGACCTCAATAGATTTTTTTCTCTATCTTTAGCTTGTCCTCTGAAAACAAATTTTCAACACAGACACCCTAGGCAGGTGTGTGTTTACTCATCATTGCCAAACAGCTTGTCCTTGTGACCCTTAATTTGCAGGGCGGAGAAATTGATATTTCCATAATTTACCTTCATCTGTGATGTGAACGATACAAAAGAGAGAGAAACTTAAGTCATCATTATGATATGTGAATGGGTTTTGTGTATATCCATGGAGTTTAGTTTTAGATTTTGAGGAGGTAATCTAACTTCATCTAAACATTTGCATTGTTTAAAACCAAACGTAGAGTAGAGCGTTTATTCTCAGGGGAAGACTTGAATATTACACACGGCCACACTTTATCCCTTACCATACTTTCAACACCAAATAGCCACACATTCTTTGCCCAGTTAAGCATGCTATAATTTAATCTAATTAACTGTAGCTGTCCTGAACCTATTCTCCCTGAATGAATTCTAACAGTGATCCTTTTCACTGACGAAAATGTAGGCCTACGGTAGTTATAGGTGTTGCACAAATAACAGTACTAGGGCTGCTTTTGGAAGGGGAAAGAGACAAGAGAGAGCAAGGAGATATATAAACAGAAGGATAGACTGCAAATTAGTTTTACCATTGTAATACATAGACGGGACTAGGTCGGAGATGGCAAGAGGGCTCATAATAATGAAGTTATGACTTAAGTTGCCATAAACAAGGGCGTTACTGATGTCCACAGTAGGTAAGCATGTCTATGGTCCTGCCCATGGGGTGTTATAAATAGGAAAGGTTAATTAGGTAGGGAAGAAATTTGACCAGGGGCTGGCAGTTAGAACTTGATCCTCAGACAGGTAACTTAAGCATTACCTATTGTCACTGCAATCAGACATATAAATCGTCTTTGACGGACACCAGTCACAGCATAACCTCACTTATCTCTTTCGGATCAAGACTGGTTGAGAACCTAAACCTGGTAAGTGGACTTTACACTCTGTCTTATACATTGTAATTTTGAAAGAATTTGCTTTTTTTGTTGTCTATGCAACGGTTTTCCCCAGAAATTCTCCAGAATTATGGTTCTCAGGGAACTAATTTGAAAACATCAATTACGTAATAGATAACGTATATAATATATGTAGAATGCCAACATATTTTTTAACAGCTGCACGTTTTAATATTATGCTATATTAGTCCTTCTTATACGTCGCACATTCACGTCTCATTGATGCTGATTCATGACAGGATTCATTGATCATGGAACATTCCAGACAATTCCATACTGGAATGTATTAGTGATTCAAATAATATTCTAATATTCTAATATTCACGGTAAAGGTTAGGATTAAGGGTTAACGTTACAAAAAACAGACAATCGCCTGTCTAGAGAAATATGCATCTTTCCAGAATGGATGTAAATTCGCAAAACACCAGGGTCAAGGTGATATACAGTCATGATCACTGACAGTGCTTGAAATGTTCATATTTCAATTGCCCTTCTCATATGTTCATATTTCAAATACATGGGATTTTACAATTTAGTTCCCTCCAAACGTAATTCATGAGATTAAGTGTTTATGCTGTATAAGAATAAAGTTGTACAATATATAAAAAAAATCTTAAGAATTTTTTCAATCCATTTTAGCAAATATCCAAATTCCATTGGAATTGGTGTGTAACCATTGTCAACCTTATCAATATGCTTGTGATATTCCTAAATCATGAGAGACGTCTGCCATGTGTCTGTGCCTGTGTGCCATGCCACAAGTTGGTGAGAGGTTCAGAATGTTGACTACACACAAGATCATTCTAAAATTACATAAGACAGTGCCTGAATACATATAATAAACATTACAAGCATTAGTTCATTGAGCCAACAGTGGGGAAGTGAAGGCGGGTTTGGAGTTGCTTTAGATACATTTTTTTTTAAGTTTTCTGAAGACAGGAATAGGAATATTGTAGGTCCAACAAAATAATAATCTCTTATGTACAGTATGTGCATGAGACTATATCAACTGTGCCCTTTCTTGCAATGAGTCATCATTTTTAAATACGCATTTTATAGGCTTTTGAAACTAAATTATTATATACTGTATGAGCCCAACACTTTGTCTGGAAAGAAGCATTACTTTTGTATCCTTCTAGACTAATGTGTTAATAATTTACCACTGTTGTTCCTTCGACAGAATTAAAATGTCTCTGACATCCATCCTTTCCGCTGATGCCATCGACTCAGCTCTCAAGGACTGCCAAGGTATCAGCTTTCACTAATATCATTATTCAACATTATTGATTTACTTCATTAAATTCCTTCACAACATTAGTGGCGGATTTACTTATACAGAACAAAAATCTCCACTGTTTCTGTCCAGCTATTTTATTAACCTACATTGTACAACTTACACTTTAAGTGGATGAGTACACACTAATAACCAGATTGGCTGATGTCATCTTTACACCACCAGCACCCGAGTCCTTCAACTGCAAGAAGTTCTTTCAACAGTGTGGTCTGAACAAGAAGAGTCCCGCAGATGTGATAACTGTCTTCAAAATTCTGGACAATGACAACAGCGGCTTCATTGAGGAGGAGGAACTCAAGTGAGTCGGCTACAATCGTTGAAGTTTTAATTGAAGCGATAACTCCAATCTTATTTGTTGTTTCAAATACAAAATATAGGTAAAAAGAAATTACACTAGGAATTATTCTAAAAAGAGCACATACACATACGTGTAAATACAGTATATGTATCATTTGTAGTTCATAACCCTGCATTGTTGCTCAAAAGTAGACTAGGAATCATATATCTACCCGGATTGGATAAATTTATACAATGGATGTCATTAACTTCTGTTCTTCTCATGATTTTTCTATACTATACAGGGTTTGAAATGAGGGGGGTCTGGGGGGTCCGAGACCCTCCATAACGTTTTCTTTTATAGTTTGGGGGGGTCCCAGACAAATTTATTCTATCATTGTATCAAATCATGAAATTTTAGGGGACCACCCCAAGAGTCATTGCGAACACTGTTTCTATAAATGTTTCCTAATCTGATATTCATTATAACATCCCCTTAATTTGGGTTTGGTTTTTTTAAATTTACAAAAAGTGATAATCAATTTAGTTCATTCTTGAGTAATTGTGTTGATCCTTTTGCAATGTAAGGTTGTCCAAATTCTTTAAACATGATGACATGTTATTAGGGCTGTTTTAAGAAACATGTCTATTGAAACTTATAAATTTGTCAATTTAATTTAAGCAATAGTTTGTGTGAGAAATTAAACAATATCTATTAATCTATTTATCTTTAAGTCTCCTTGGTTATGCCATATTTATTTTCTATATTTAAAGGTTTCTGTAGAACAGCAGCATATCAAAATAAAGATTTTTTGTTTTAATTTATTTCTATAATTGTTTGTGTGTTTTCTTCAGGTTCATCCTACAGAGGTTCTGCCCTGGGGCTCGTGTTCTGAGTGATAAAGAGACAAAGGCCTTCATGGCTGCCTGTGATGATGACAGTGACGGCATGATTGGAGCCGATGGTGAGGGTCCTACATTAATTTAGTAACGATGATGATGGTGCTTGCCGGTAATGATGATGATGAATGCTAAATGGCTCAAATGTAAATGTAAAGCGATGGAAGAAAATATTATTTTATTGTCGATGGCAGGTTCAATCAGTTACCAAATTGAGATTGTACGAATCTGGTTGTGAATCTTGAAGGGATTGCAATGTTAGCATGCAATTCTCTGTCATCTGGACGTTAACAATTTACAGTTTAATGCAAGATATTGGTTAATAAGGTCAAATTGACCTAGAATCTATGATTATTTTAGATAGTTGAAAAGTCATGTCCCTATATCCTTCATTGAGTTGGTTGAAAATTCACTATGTCCATCACACACTCTACCCCCACAGAGTTCAAGCACATGGTCCTATCCTGAATATCTGGATCCTCACCCCACTCCAGCACCAGGATTTAACTTAACTAGAAAAATGTATTCTTTTTTTGCAAGACTCAGGTTTACTGACTCTCCAGAACACCTTGCACAATGCATTCTTTTTGCTTTCTGCATACATCTCACATTGCTCCAACAGCATAATATTAAAATCCCAAAATGTATCACCTAATTACAGAGAAAATAAAAGAATGAAATACATGCCTTGGTTTTTGAGTCTTTACTTGAAACAAATGTGTAGTTTGGTGTAGCGTTCTAAACTCCAGACTCCAGACCGCTCATGCACACTGGTAACAGAGGTTTGAACCCTGGCTTGGCCGACGGTCTGTGCCTTTCCTGTCTACCTCTACATACCTGTCTCCCTAGTTTTGGCTTACTCCTGTCCCATCAATAACAATATCCCCAAAGACTAAAAAATAAATGAAATAATGCCATCATTGTTTATGTCATACAAGGAGATATTGTCATAAAAAGGAACATGCAATAATGATAATGAAGGGAAAGAAATTAGAACAAAGCGAAAAATAAAGAATCCATCCCACAGATTGGATCATTGATAGGTTGATAAACCTTTTTTATTCACATACAGTACAGTGCCTATAGAAAATCATCATACCCATCTGAAATCGTCACTTTTGTTGTATAAGATTTGTGCTCCTAGATTGGGGAATATTTGTAGAGTTCAGTCAAATTTCATCGTAAGTGGCAATTGACTGCTGTATTCAAGTCCATCCACAGGCTTTTCATTAGATTTAGGTCAGGGCTTTCTCTTGGCCACTCAAGGACATTTACTGTCCTATCCTATTCATGCTGGAAAGTGAACCACCTGAGCATCTTAAGCTGTCTTGCAGACTTTCTTTAAAATATTTGGGTGTACTTGGCAGCATCCATTTTCCCTTAAATCCTGACCAATTGCTCAGTCCCCGCTGAAGAGCGACACCCCCACATCTTAATGTTGCCACCACCATGCTTCACAGTAGGTATGGTGTGCTTTGTGTTGTGTGCTGTGTTTGGTTTTTGCCAAATAATGTACAATGCTTGCAGTTCAGTACAAAAAGTTCAAACAGACCATAAAACCTTTTACCACATGGGATTACACCGTGTTCCAAATTTCTATGCAAATTTGAATTAAGTGTCATAAACATTAAAAACTTTGTTTTTCAATCAAACTCATGGATGGTATTGTGTCTCTATGCTTTTTGGATCACTAAAATTGATCTCAGACACCAGTGATATTTAGTTTGCCAGGTGAGCCCAGTTAATGGAAAACTGCTTAAGAAGGACGTTCCGCATTATTAAGGTTTCAAGCAATATGGGAAAGAAAAAGCATTTCTCTGCTGCAGAAAAGTGTCAAATAGTGCAATGCCTTGGACAAGGTATTAAAACATTTGATATTTCACAAAATTTTAAGTGTGATCATCGTACTGTGAAGAGATTTGTAGCTAATTCACAGCACAGACGGGTTGGTGCAGATAAAGGCATAATGAGGAATGTTACTGCCAGACAAATTCAACGGGTTAAAAGAGCAGCTGCTAAAATGCCATTACAAAGCAGCAAACTGGTATTTGAAGCTGCTGGGGCCTCTGGATTCCCGCAGACCTCAATGTGTAGGATCCTCCGTAGGCCACCCCTAACCAATGCTCACAAGCAGTCTTGTTTACTGAGGTGGCGGAGTCATGTTTTGGGCCAGAATCATGGGGAGAGAGCTGGTAGGCCCCTTTAGGGTCCCTGAAGATGTGAAAATTACCTCTGTAAAGTATATAGGATTTCTGACTGACCACTTTCTTCCATGGTACAAAAAGAAGAACTACTGCACAGGATACCCCGAGGTCAGCAAAAGAGGTATGGGGTCGTAGGTGCGAGCAAGGACACAGACACAAGTAAAGTACCTTTTACTAGGGCTTTTATTGAGCCAAGGTAAAGTTGTAAATGTAAAAAATGAATTTGGGAGGAGAGGCTGAGCAGACCCAAAGCAACGACATTATAGAAAGTTCCCACCCCTAACCTGTTCTTACCTACCGCACACAGAGCTAACCTACCTGGCATTCGATCAAGGTGCCCTAACCAAAGTACAGGGGGGGTGGGTGCTCAGATCTACCCTAGTGTGTCTTAGACAAGGGAGTATCCCTATGGGTGGTGTAAGCCCAAGGGCGTCTGACCTGACACTCCCTCAAGTGCCTCCTCTCCCCCTCTGGGAACACAAAGATAACAAAGTGTTAATACAAATAATCACAATTCACAAATTCTAATGACATACTAAAGACTACACCACTAACTCACTAAATAGGCCTATCACTTATACAACACCAAAGCTCTCTCACTCACAACAACAGTACTACAAATACAGACCATGGACAAACCAGCAGAGCAATTGCTTGCAAAACCAAAGAGAGAGAGAGTGTGAACAAACAAGTGGCACATCATATAGAGGGAAAGAGCATGATGGGATTGATGTTGATTGATGAAAACAGGTGTGTGGGATAACGGAGGGGAGGAGTCAGTGATAAGTGGTGATGATGAGCTGAACCAGGGCTACCTGTGGGAACACACAAACTGAGTACAAACACACACACAAACACAGCACAGAAACAGGAACACAGACCAGGGCATACAAAACACAGATACTGAGATTGGGGGACACAACAGTCTCATGCTGCAAAGAATACCTCTGTGTCATTGGCTGCTATAGGTATAAAAGGAGAGAAACTCATGGTGTGGCCCCCATCTTCCCTGACCTCAACCCTATTGAGAACCTTTGGAGCATCCTCAAGCAAAGGATCTATGAAGGTGGGAGGCAGTTCGCATCAAAACAGCAGCTCTGGGAGGCTATTCTGACATTCTGCAAAGAAATTCAAGCAGAAACTCACAAGTTCAATGGATGCAAGAATTGTGAAGAAATTCGACTTATACCCTAACAGTTGGTGACTTGAAAATTATACTGACCATCATTTGCATCGACTGTTTAGGAAAATCAGTGTGAAATATAATTTGCATAATAATTTGGAACGCGGTGTAGAATCTTCCAAGTTTTTCTTGCCACCCTGCCATAGAGGCCAGCTTTGTGTAAAGTTTTGAGATTGTTGTCACATCTACAGACCAACAAATTTTAGCCATAGGGACTTGTTAGTCCTTCGAAGTTGCAGAACAGTATGCGCACTTTGAAGTAATTACTAATTTATTAA
Source organism: Umbra pygmaea (assembly GCA_016801145.1). Classification (NCBI taxonomy): domain Eukaryota; kingdom Metazoa; phylum Chordata; class Actinopteri; order Esociformes; family Umbridae; genus Umbra; species Umbra pygmaea. Next base: position 5,896 of record JACXGM010010417.1, on the reverse strand, counting down.
ATTAATACACTGACTGTTCTCTATTGGGCCTTTTCTTATTGCATGTCATTCAATAAAACTTTGCAATCTCTTGTCTGATGGATAGAATTAGAATGAAAACATAACATTGGGACCTGTTCATACTAATACTAGAGGGTAGGGCATTCCAGTAAAAACATATCCAACGTGAAACATTGCTGTACATAATGTGCTCTCACATGAATCACACCACTCGTTAATTAAAGCGTGCAAGTACTAAATGTGGGACAAAACATTTTGATTATAGCTATGTGTCTTTTTATTGAGTAAGGTCTCTCTACCCTTAGTTGACTAAAAGCCTTGAAGTTAGTTAGCTGCACAGGCATTATGTAGTTAGCTAACCTACCTGCATTACAACATATTAACGTTAGTTACTGTATATAGCTACCTAGCTACCACCATTGTTAAGATGCGTCAGCAGAAAAGCTAGCAAACTTTGACGATGTTCATTCGCTATGTGCTTGGGTAGCCCCTAACACATAAAATGTTTTAGCTTGTATTTGGCAAACAGATTTGTCCATTATCCTACCCGTTTTCCTTACGCATCAGTGTTAGGTCAGTGTTACAGACAAAGTGGAGCTGCAATGACTGGTGGTATTGGGATGAGGCCTTATGCTGCGTTCCATTTGTACTCGGAGGTCGGAATTTCCAAGTTCTTAGTCGGTATTTCAACTGGAATACCCACCTAAGTGGGAATTCCTAGTCCCAAAGTATGAGAAATTTCACTATCCCAAGTTCATTTTCCAAGATGGCAGCACCCTGTATCAACAGTAAGTAAAAGTTGTTGTTACGGTTAATTTTTAGTATTTTTTTATTTGTTTTTCACGAAAATTGGCATGAAAATACACCGAAATGCATTTTCACCAACTGGTTTTGCTAAAAATGGCTAACATGGCTAGTTGTTCTGTCGTTGTTTATATTCCTAAATGGCAAGAACAACAAAGGCCTTCGTGGGGGCATCCATCTTGTTTTCCCACTTCGGTAACTGGAATGCGATCAACTTGCTTTAACTCGGGTGTGACGTCAATTCCAGTTCCAACCTCCCACTTCCAAGCCAAATGAAATGCAGCATAAGTTACACCAGGAGGAATGGGCCAAAATGTTATCAACTTATTGTGGGAAGCTTATGGATGTCTTCCCACAATGTTTCCCCAAGTTAAAACAATTTAAAGGCAATGCTACCAAATACTTATTGCATTTATGTAAACTTCTGACTCATGGATGAAAGAAATAAAAGCCGAAATAAATAATTCTCTCTGCTATTATTCTGACATTTCACATTCTCAAAATATATTGGTTATCCTAACTGATCTCTGATAGCGAGACCATGCGTCCTCTTTTTCCCGGACACGTCCTCTTTTTGGGACCTAAAGAAAATGCGTCTGGCCGGGATTGCTTCCACCTTTCTCTTTAGGTCCCACCTTCTCACACGCCATCGTTGGTCGGTCATGTAGGCCTAAGCGAACATTGGTCAAACTATCAAACAGTGTCATGTAAAAGGTGATAAAGGCTAAACTATTTTTTTATTTGTTTCTTATTATTCTATTGTTGCGGGCCAAAAGTTGAATGGAAAGGCTGTATTACGTTGTTATTAATGTTCAATAACATAATTTCATGGTTGTGAACGCATTTGTATTTGACACTCACTGCGGGTGTTCGTCTGCCTCCCACTCCCACTGTCCTCTTTTTTGAAATTGGTCGAAGGGGTGCCTAAACTTTTGCATACGACTGTACATCATTGGAATGTAGACTTTTGGGATGATTGCCCTTTTAAACGTCCCTTCCTTAAGGGGTAGATGGAAATCAAGTGAAGTTTTTGTCAGCAGAGTTATCTGGAAACAAAATACAGACTTGTTTTACAGATTAACAACAACATTATATTGAAAGACAATGACCCCAGACACTCTGCAAAGAGAAATACTTCCTTGGATGAATTTACTTAAGGATTACCATATTGAATTTCTTGTATTTTCAAGAGGCCACACAGTACAATACTGACTTGGTTTAAAAATACACAAAAAACAATTTTTGTTACTTTTCATTGTATTTCTAATGCATTCAGCAATTTCTTGGCCATGGTTGTAAAAGTGTCACTATCAAGTTAATCCTGGGTCCCAAAAATAATGTTCTATGCCATGTACACTGGGGGCAAAAGTTTAGAATACTACAGGAATTTACATGTTTTGATAGAAGTTGATACATTTACTCACCAAGGTGGCATGACATTGATAAGAAATGTAGAATTATTTATTCACATACAACAGCAAAGTCCAGTTTTTCAACATCCATCACTGTCCTAAAAATGAAGTATTTTAGATCATCTTTAATAATCAAGTTTTGACAAGATTTTCTTATCAATGTAATGCCAACTTGCTGAATGAAGGTATACATTTTTATCAAAACCCAAGACAGAAATCACAGTGTCAAGGAACTTCAACGCAGTGACAGAGTATAATGAGATTAGTGGATAAGCTCTGTGTTTCATTTAACTGAACAGGATACAATCACCTTAACTTAAAAGGTAACAGAATTCGTTAATAGCATTTGTTGCTATGGTTTCTTTTCCAGCTTTACTTCAAGCTCTTTTTCTGGAACCAACATTTTTGTGTTAGCACAAATTCTAGTTTCACAGATCTCACTAACTGAAAAATCCAGCTTTTTGGAATAGCCCTTAGGACAAATACACATTTATGTTTGAAATTATATATTTGCGTCAGACATAATGTTTTGTTGAAATATATAATGGCAATCATATACATCAAGTTTCAAAATATTACATTAAATGTATTGTGTGTAAAATGTCATTTATGTGCATGGCTCCCTATGAAATAGTGTGCTAAGTTACTGCTTTGCAGAACAGATACACTATGGCTGGCAGCGGTGTGATCCTGGTTCAGGGCAGCATACGTTGGTACAGTGCTGACCAGGGTAAGGGAGTGGAACATTTTGAAATATTACAAGTATTTCTGTTTTATTGCTGGGAAGGTTGCTGGGGGAATTCTGAACTGTGTTGCAAATATTAGGGTATTAGTCAAATGTAATGTATAGAAATCAAGAAATGTAATGTTTTTATTTCAAATATAATTATCTATTTATTGTTAAAATCATGTGGTATCATTCATATTCATAATAATGTGAACACTGATTAAAAACCTACATTGAACTTCAAAAATGTGGACAGTTTTTCTGCTCTGTATTTTAGATGTTTTGAAATGAAATAATACAAGGTCTATTGGATTAAAGGGCATACTTTTGTTTGAGGGTGTTTTCACCCATATTCGACAAACCATTTAGAAATAACAGCATGTTCTATACATAGTCCCCCCATTTGAGTACCTCCATACCAAAAGCATTTGGACAATTGGTTTAAAGCTGTCTCTTATTAGGCATGTGTGTGTTTTTTCACAATTAGGTAATGCGCACAAGAGAGCTGTAGATATCAAGTCTTGATTCCAGCCTTTGCATGTGGTGTGCTTCTTGGTATTTGATAACATTAACACATAAGAGATGTACATGTAAGTAAAGCTGGTCATTATGAGGCAGATACATTAAATCAATATATCAATCAAAGAAATAGCCAAAACATTAGATGTTCCAAAACCAACCGTTTGGTACATAAAAAATAGAAATAATCAACTAGTTGGCTCAACAATGGCAAAAAGGGAGTACCTCTGCAGTTGATAACAAAAACATCCTGACCATAACGAAAGACAAAACCAAAAAGAACAGGAAAACTTTCTCGGGGCTAGGCGTTTATGTGTAAACCACAATCATTCACACAACACTTCACCAGCCAGAAGAGGCTGGGCTGCTTTGTGCAAAAACTATTAAAAAACGGAGCCTGCTGTGGTCTGGGAAATGTGTGTACAGTTAAAGTCAGAAGTTTACACATACCTTGGTCACAGACATTGACACTCATAATTCCTGACATTCATTTCAAATAAATTATGAGTTTCAATGTCTCTGGCCAAATTTATGCACCTGTTTAATTTCATTTTGATGAATATTGCACATTTTCTCTTAATCCAACGAACCTCATTTCACTACCGAAATATTACTGTGTCCTTCAGTTATTTGATAGATCAAAATGAAATTGCTGTTGCAAACACCCAATTATTTATAAATGAAAATCATGGAAATTGTCAGGGGTGCCTAAACATTTGCATATGACTGTACATGCAGTAGTCACATGATACACTCACCTAAAGAATTATTAGGAACACCATACTAATACTGTGATTGACCCCCTTTTGCCTTCAGAACTGCCTTAATTCTACGTGGCATTGATTCAACAAGGTGCTGAAAGCATTCTTTAGAAATGTTGGCCCATATTGATAGGATAGCGTCTTGCAGTTGATGGAGATTCGTGGGATGCACATCCAGGGCACGAAGCTCCCTTTTCCACCACATCCCAAAGATGCTCTATTGGGTTGAGATCTGGTGACTGTGGGGGCCATTTTAGTACAGTGAACTCATTGTCATGTTCAAGAAACCAATTTGAAGTGATTCAAGCTTTGTTACATGCTGCATTATCCTGCTGGAAGTAGCCGTCAGAGGATGGGTACATGGTGGCCATAAAGGGATGGACATGGTCAGAAACAATGCTCAGGTAGGCCGTGGCATTTAAATGATGCCCAATTGGCACTACGGGGCCTAAAGTGTGCCAAGAAAACATCTCCCAAACCATTACACCACCACCACGAGCCTGCACAGTGGTAACAAGGCATGATGGATCCATGTTCTCATTCTGTTTACGCCAAATTCTGACTCTACCATCTGAATGTCTCAAAAGAAATCGAGACTCATCAGACCAGGCAACATTTTTCCAGTCTTCGACTGTCCAATTTTGGTGAGCTCTTGCAAATTGTAGCCTCTTTTTCCTATTTGTAGTGGAGATGAGTGGTACCCGGTGGGGTGTTCTGCTGTTGTAGCCCATCCGCCTCAAGGTTGTGCGTGTTGTGGCTTCACAAATGCTTTGCTGCATACCTCGGTTGTAACAAGTGGTTATTTCAGTCAAAGTTGCCCTTCTATCAGCTTGAAGCAGTCGGCCCATTCTCCCCTTACCTCTTGCATCAACAAGGCATTTTTGCCCACAGTACTGCCGCATACTGGATGTTTTTGCCTTTCCACACCATTCTTTGTAAACCCTTGAAATGGTTGTGCGTGAAAATCCCAGTAACTGAGCAGATTGGGAAATTTCTTTCCCATTCTGACATTCAGTTTGGAGTTCAGGAGATTGTCTTGACCAGGACCACACAACTAAATGCATTGAAGCAACTGCCATGTGATGGTTGAGTAAATCATTGCATTAAGGAGAATTTAAACGGGTGTTCCTAATAATCCTTTAGGTGAGTGTAAATAAACAGTCAAATTAAGAAGCACTGGTACCATTCATGACACCAACAGTGAGTTTTATTGTGATCTCAAGCATAATGGAAGGAAGTATACTTTTATTTCAACATAATATTTTCTCAAACACAACTTTTAATTGAAAAGTATGATATGTTTGTGAAAAACAAAGTCATTGGCACCCCTACAATCAATATTCACGCAAGTCTTCCCTGGAGTAGAAAAAAATACTGGGCCTTTTCCAAGTTTTGTGCACACTTTTGGAGGGATCTTGTACCCATTCTCCATGCAGCACATTTCAGTCTTGAGTTTGCACTTGTGTACTACCCCCGTTAATTCAGGAAACAGGATTTTTATTGAATTCAAGTCCGGAGATTGAGATTGTTAAACATTGATTTTGTGTTCTCGCAACTACTTTTGTCTTTATTTTGATGCATGTTTGGGGATATCTTCTTGTTGAAAATTCGATCTATGGCCAAGTCTCAATGTTCTGACAGAGGCAACAATGTTTTGAGCTAAAAACTACCAA